>MU665877.1:0-16296 GCA_026770625.1 Nicotiana glauca
GCCAAATTAGAAGTTACATCACTTTATTAGTCTTCACAAATACTTGACTCCAATATTAAGTTCCCTGAGGAAATTTACCCCGAAAACTACTATCGGGTAAAAGTAATTCGCGCCCACTCTTCCTAAGGGTTGAGTTTGCGGCGATCAGCCATCGGCCCGGAATAGCAAAGAAATCCAGGATCCCGTACCCAATTGATTCACATCCGCAAAGGCGCACCCCGCCAGGCTCGGGGATTCAGGGTTATACCCGCAAGCTTCCCGAGCGACCCTAACTAGACGGCGCTGATCCTCAACCTCCACCTCGGTAGCCCTACCGACGGCGTGCAACTCTTCAAAAACTGACAACCTGGCCTCGGCATACACCCACATATCGTGCGCCTCGCCAGATACATCGTCGGCCGGATCGGTCGTTGTCGCCTGCCTGAGAGCATCGACCTCAGCTGCCTTGGCTTTAAGCTCGGCGGATAAGGCATCGACTTTGGCACGCAATTCAGCGGCCTCCGCCATCGCCCAACGGTCGACCTCCAACTCATCCTCCTTTGACCGAAGAAGATCCTCCAGCTCGGTATTTTGAGCCACAGCGGCTATTAAGTCTGCATCCACCCGTTCAAACTGTGCCGTACACTCTCGCAGTCGACTCTCCACCTGCTCCAACCCCTCGCGGAATACTTGAAACTGTGGGTCCTGGGTATAAAGGTCCGCCAGCGTTTTATGCTTGCTTCGGACCCCCCTGTATTTCTTCATCGCCTTACTAAGGACGGCATTCTTTTTCCGATCACGCCGGCCCCTCTCCACTTCCAAAATGAGGGTCTAAAAGAAAAAGGAGAAAGGAAACAAAACCCAAGTCAGCACAAGCCTCAAGGCTTATAGTAAAACAACGAGAAATAACGACAGAGCTTACCTGCAAAGCTGCGCCAGTGACTCGGCGACATAAGTCCCTATCGCTTACATCTTTTAAGGTCTCGGTCTCAGCGGCCGCGCACAGCAAGGTCATGTCCGCCGCGGCCTGCTCACTGTCCAGCAACAGATTATATCCCGTTGGGATCATGATCCGACGGTTAGGCCCCGCCTTCGCCATGTCCACCCGAGTATAGTCCTCTCGCGATACGACCGCAGACGTAGGAGCTCGCCCAGAAGCTGCTCCTCCTTCGCCAGTAGCCAATTCGACGACAGCCGGTACATTGCCTCCTTTGACTTGAGGGGAAGCAGTATCGACTACGACTTCCCACAGAAGGGCCGCCCTCCCTGGGCGAATAGCATCACCCATGAAGACCGGCCTTGACTCAGGACGACGGATAACCGCCTTCCTGCGCTCCACGGCTATGCCTTTGCCAAGAAGCAATCGGCGCCTTTTCCGCTCCGGCGGCTCGTTGCCTTCGGAAGTCTCCTCTTCGGCAGGAGGAGATGGAGGGCGAAGGGTTCTCCTCATTCGTCGGTTCAACTACCGACTCGACTGCAGGATGAGTAGTCTCAGGAGCGCCCTCGACAGATGGCTCTCGAATTACATCCTCGCCCTCGGAGCGAACGGCGTCATAAACATCCTCAATGGATGCCTCCACATCCGCATGCTCGCCCTCAGGTCGAGAAACCTCAGGAACGTCCCCGTCTATACGCTCCTGAACTACATGCTCGAAATCGGAGTCCGCCAACGGGGAAGCAGCAACACTACGTCTTCTCCCCCTTCGTGGGGCGCTCCGGGCTACCAACACATTAACCAAGGAAAAATACGTCAAAGAGTGTGATACCAAAGAATAGAATCGCCAAATAGAAACTGACGCAATAACTGGAAGGCCATATTTCGTGGTAAACGCCACCCACGTCCTGCATTCTTCGGCGAGTGGGATCAACCGCCCCACCCACGCCCTAATGTCCGGTATGGACCGGGGCATGGACGCCCTGGCTGCAGATACAAAAAATAAGAGAGATCAGAAAGGTCGAGTAGGCGTAAATGATTGAAAACGTTGAGTGCATGAAACGACGCTTACGTTCGGGGTTCCACGCTTCAGGGAATCAAGCGAGGTCTGCCACTAAATCTGAGGTTCGAACAAAGAAAAACTTCAACCAGAACTGATGGTTGGGCTTGTCGTCCGTCTCCACGACCAAACCCTTCGTCCCGCGATTCTTCAGCTGCAGCATCGTCCCCCTCATGAATTCGGGACTGAACAATTGCAGCAGATGGTGTATCGTGACGTCAAGTCCGGCCCTATTGGCATAAGTCGTTAATATACGACATATTTTCCATGTGTAGGGAGTAAGTTGGGTCGGACATACGTTATAGGATCTACATAGCTCTTCCGCCAATGGGTATATGGGGAGACCACACCCAATTATGAAGGGGTATTCATAAAAAGCACAGAACCCCGGCCTATGCACGTTAGCAAAATCCTCTCCGGCCCTCTCCATAATCACTGTGGCCGGAATTTGGCACGCTTCCCGCAGACCGTCCAAGTGTGGATCATCGAACTCTGAGCGGCTCCATACGGAAGGTGGGCACCATTTGGGAAAATCCCTTCGAGCGTGAAGATCTCGGGGAAGCACGTTGTCTACGGTGAGGGGAACGAGGGGCCTTTTGGTCTTTTCCCCACCACCCGAAGATAGCGGAACCCTAGAAGAGGATTCATCCCCATCTTCTCTGTTTTGACGACCTCGCCTTGCCATTTACAGAGTCTGTCTATGAATAAACGTATCGACGAACAAGATGACTAACTCCGAGGAAGACTCGAAGAATTCGGCACAAAAGTGGTTAAAACCCCGACAGAAGTTGAAATCAGAAGCAAAGGTCTGAAGAATTCGAAAGATAACCAAAAGAAAAAAATCAAACCCTCTCCCTCATTTATAGACCACAAACACACGGAAATCGAAAAGAGAGCAGGAAACTAAAACGTCAGACCATCCCTGATCCTCCTCTGAAGCAGGTGCAATCATGGTGCCTGCCAGCTACGACGCCAGTTCCAAGAGTAGGCCATGCGTCAACTCCTCGAAAACATCATTTCCGCTCATTAAAGACGTATCGAGCATACGCCTCCAACAAGCGGAGGGACTAACTGTATGGGGTAAAATAGGACTCGACCTCAAGGGGGCCGAGTATGACTTTCCTCGCGTCGGGAAAACGGCAAGAGTACGACTCTCTCTCTCCTACATCTCCTATAGCAAGGACTTAATACAGACGTAAGGGTATGAGCAGCGACATATGAACTCAGGCGTCCTCATTCAAAGAGCGTTAACGACCTCTCGACGTATCGAACTTTTGAGAATATGACGGGCCCAGCCGAATGGGGTCGGAGTTGACCCTCAGTATGATTATACCGACGGGTACGCCCACTGAGTATACGCCTATTGAGACAAGGCTACGGCTTAGATATAAAACGGCAGCGTCCCTATCAGGGAGAGGTTGTCTACTTTTGTACCTTTTTCTGATTATTTCGGGGGAGGTCTCCTGCTATATAAAGGAGACCCTCACATTGTAAGGGGGGAGATTTTTTCTTAATGAGACAACTCCTGATTATTTCTCTCTATCATTCTCTCTGTATTAATTATTCTCTCTTCACCTCCCTAGCGATTTTCATTGATAGTTCACATAATCTCGCCATTTCTTATCAAGATTCGCAATATAAAAGCTATAGGTCTATCTTCGCGGTTTATTATAGTTGATTACGATTTACCCCTTTCTCAAAACTTCTGATTGTCCATGACTTATGAAGTAATCGATAACTTTTGAGTCAAACACTAGTCAACTTCAAGGTCAGCAGTGATATCGTTGAACATTGCCGTGAAAGGCGTAATACGGCCAGGCCTGAACACTTCCCTGATGTGAATCTCAATCAATTCCCTCACAAGTTGATGTCATGCTCAGACAAATTAGTACTAACAAAGTTTGAATTTTGTCTATAGGGCGTCAAATTTTGAGCCACAGCAAAGACAATGGGAAATCTACTCTTCTCTAGCTTTGATTGTGCAGTTCTTCCTCCAGTATGGCGGAAAAACTGTGGATATTCTGACGCATTAACAGCCCTATGAGTATCATTAAGATTGAATGCCTCTTGTCCAACTCTTGTGTCATTTAATACAGGAGATGCTGTCAAAATTAATGTCTCATACATAATTTTATAAGCATACATTTCGGACCAAGCTAAGAATCCAAACAGATATCCGCCTAGAGCACTCAACGGACCAGAAGCCCTTGTTGCTGAAATCACAAAATAAATGACTGCCTCTTTAAGAGGCATAGAAGCACCTAACATTGATCTAATAGCCTCTGCCTTTGTGAAAGAGTAAGGCATATCCAACTTGGTACCTAAATCCGCCCCACATACAGCACACATTGCGTTAATCCTTTTGGTCATGAAGTTGACATAGTTACCTTGGCTGACATTTTTGAAGAGTAACAGTATAGTGATTCCAAAAAGAACCAAGATCTGCCCACGGTGAAAATTACGGTTAACATGATAGTCAATCATATACTCTTCTGCTTGTGACGGCAGTTTCACAGGATGAATTACTCTAATGCCTAATTCAGTTAATCTATTCATCAGCACATCCATAAAATAAGGGTTGACCACAGTCAGTAAACTGACCACATAGGCACAGGTATCCCTATTGCCATTTGCTCTGTTAGCTTCACGCAGTGCAATCTCAAAGACACAATGCCCATGTAAATTTCTAGAGTCAGGTTCTAGAAAATAACATTCCTTTAAGTCTCGGGATCTAACTCTGGAGTTGGCCATTAGATAGATGAGATTGAAACATAAATTAAAGTAACGAGAATAATCCATTTACTTATTAGAGAATTTATATATACAACATCCACAGTATCTTCATTAATTTACATTGGAATTGGAAAAGGTCGAATTAAATCTGTACATGAACACATGGGGTACGCGAAACGACGTTCCTCTATTTGTCAATTCAAATTCTTGAACTCGTAAAAAACGTTTTATCATCTCACCTCGCTATTCGTGATGACGTAATTAGTACCAAAATTATACACTAATTAACGTAAGAATGTAGAAAGACAAGTGTATGATTTGACGCAAATTTTGGATTTCTAGTGCATGCGTACTCTCCTCTGGTTTCTTTGTTCCTATCCAATCAATTGAATGCTTCTATCTCAGCTTGGATAAGCATAGAAAAAGAAATAAATAAATAAACAAAACAATAAGAATCAATAAATAACCGAGAAGTCTGTGAAAGACTAGTTGGAATAGTTTCAACTATCCGGCACGGAAAGTGATTTTCGCGGCTGAAATCATAATTTCTTAGCAAAGTTGGACTGTTGGAATATTGATATTGTAACAAAACAATCAAAAGTATTACTACTACATTATTTTCTTAACGAACTAAAAAAAAAATATGTAGAAGCAACAATAGCTTTTTTATCCACTACTAGCTTAAACTTTATACGCAAATGCTACATGCTATGTCGTCAATATAATGTTCCAAGAAGGTGAACCAATGTTGTTGCAATATACTTAGCATTCTATAAATGCATGATTTGAATAGAAATTCAAGGCAAACCTGAAAATTTGCATGAGACCTCATTGTTGAAGTAAAAAAATGATTTAGTAGCAGGAGGGGAAACGTGGAAAGAGAAATGAAAACACAGTTTCATATATAGACAAGCATCTCTTGCATTCAATTCACTTATTTCAAAATCATATGGACTACACCATTCACATACCATATGTTGTAAGATCCTCCTCTATTATGTCAATATATATATGCCTACACCAATATATAGTTGTCTGACACTCAATGTCCTTCAGGATTAATTAGAAATGCATAATTATACTACAAAATCTCTCATTATATATTTTCTTTTAATTAGAAAAGACTGAGCAGATGCAGTTTTTAATACTAAAAGCCGAAGCAAATCAATAACTGCTTTAACAAATTAAATAGAACATAACAGATTTAAGAGTGCGATACTAGCTGAGAATAAGTTTTAAGTTTGATATTGTAAAAGAAGCTGTAAACAACCAAAGGAACGGCGGCGCAGTTGGCTATCGCGCAGGTCTCATAGCTTCTCAGTAATGCTGAGGTCGAGAGTTCGAGCTTCTTTCATCCCATATTTTTTTTCATTTCTCTTATAGTCTTCTTTTTCTCAAAGGGTTTCTTTGGTAATTTTTCTCTCTTATTCCTTTTTATTTTTCTCTTCATTTTAATACGATAATAATAAGGGGCAAGGAGGGAGGGTGGAACAGCCGGCATGAATCCTAATAATTATTGATTCAAATGCCAATTGTTAAGTATTAGCTTTCAAATCTCAGTAACATAAAAATAGAATGGACCAAGTCAATATATCTTAGCAATACTGTGATATTAATGGCTCTGGGGTTTCTATATCTCCATTTGTTCTAATAAAACTACATTACAATCATAAAGCAGAAAAAAATTGTTGAGGGACATGTTGCAAAGTCTTATGATCTAAAATTGTTGAGGGACATGCTTAAATACACTGAAATATCAATTTGTCTCAATTAAAGGCCCTGAAGCACCAATGCTTGTTCTGAACCTCGGTTTTCTTTCACATTCACAGTCCGGAAACATGTGATTTGTAAGATGTTTTTCTTGATTTACATACCATAAAACATTCTTACCAAGTCTTGGTTTATCCATTCCTTGTTAAAATTTGTAAACGACGTGTTGTTCATGTTAATACGCAATAATAAACAAAGCGCGTTATTTGCTCAATGGAGTTTCAGTCATCTTGTATTGACTTTTCATTCATCTACATCTTCACTTAAGCTAACGGTTGCTAACGCATCCTTGAAGTTTTAAAAATTTTGAAGAAATTAACGGTTAATTATATATAGATCTCTTCAATCGCAAATTAAAAGTTTCGTCCAAAATCTACTGAAAGGAGCAAGCTCTTAAAAATATATACTAGCAATCTCTAATGTCTCAACTCAAGTTCCTGCTGCAATAAACATATGAGGTAAATTCAACAAACAGGAAAGGCCTGTTCATGCTACCCTGAACACAGACCCAACGTATACTTGGAATCTCTAAATACAAGTTAGGTAGCTGACGCGCACTATACTCGCACTCTAAAGCATTCCCAGACACCAACGAAGACCACAAGCAGACTTACAACTACAAGAACCATGGACATGTACAGACGTGATGAACTTGAGAGCTTTGTAGTGGTCTTCAAGGTCACATCAACAGTGTCTTGAACTGGAGAATCATATGCATCTTTCACTGGTGTCAGATCATCAGCTTCTCCACTAACTCCATATTCTCCACAAGTTGTATCTCGTGTCTCGTCACTGGTGGAAGAACTATGTTCATCGGAGGCTTTTTCAGCCTGCACAATCCGGCATAAGTATGTGTTTTAGTGTCTAAATTTAACAACACTAAATTTAAGAGGGTAAAGACACCTCTAAATTTAAGAAAGAACAGGAAAAAGGGACAGGAAAGGCTTACCTCAGTTACTGATTGATGACTTTCTGGCCCCTGACTAGAATCATTATGGCTGCGAGACTCAACTGATCCAACTTGAAGTTTCACTTGCAAACGTATTCTTCTGTTTGCAGTTCCTTGCGTTCTAAGCTGCCTGTCATCAGACTGGTTCTGCATTTGCCTAGGCCTGAGTTTTATTCCAGTTCCGGATCCAGAATCACTGCTTACTACATTGCTGTAACCACTAGATTGTGCTACTTTTCGGAAGTTTGGGACCTGAATTGCACTATAACCACCAGCGTAAATATTCTGTCCAGGGTAGGAATGTTGAAAGAACTCGAGATTCCCCATAGCATCATCATGGCTAACATAAGGTGCACTTCCACGAGCCTCTTGCACTGTGGCCCCAATGGAATTAACCTCTCTTTTAACTGCAGTCTCTCCATCAAAATTGCCCAACAACACCTCAGGCTCAAAGAAGTCTGGATCAACCTTGGACAAACAAAAGGAAAAACAGTATAAGATCAGCTACCTAAGAATTTTTCTTGGGAAAAATGGCATGGAATAACTGATGTCCACAGAGTGGCGCACTTACCAGCCTTTGGGTAACTTCAGCTTCTGACTCACTACATGATCCAGAGTCCTTAATTGGCGAACCAGGCGTGCAAAATTTTGCGACTAAAGCATGCGATGGCCATTCTTGTCCAGAATCTTCGCATGAAAACTCATCTGAGTTGATAATTACTGAGTCCAAAAATTCATTGATATCAAAAGCATTTGTTCCATACTGAAACTGGGCATCTTCTTGATAAGCACTGATGCCATTATTCATGGGGGTTTGCAGATAAGAAGATCCAAGTTCCACCTGTAACTGTGAGTGCAACGGGGAGAAGATCTTCCAATCTAGAGGCTGCATTGACGGGTCACAAAAATTTCCCAACGCTTTCTCTAGCTCCATATCCGGCTAAACATGAAGCAGAAGTGAAAATTATCACTTTAAGCGATTCCTTTTTGATCGTTACCACTTCAACCAATTTAATCCACTATATAAACCTTGTTATTCAAGCAAAAGTAGAATCCCAATGTGGTTTTACTTACCGGTATGGATGTTATGTCCAACATTTGATCTTCTGTATCATCAGCAATACAGCTGTTGCTGCGGCTCTCAATGGGTAATTGTTTGCCATACATCTCGCCCTTGGGAAGCTTTGCAGCATAGCTTTTATCACTATCACTTAAAGCTTGTATGACTGCTAACGGAGTGGCTGCCTCTGATAAATCACCTTCAGTAGGTGATTTGGCAACTGTAGCATTCAGTTCTTCATCTAAATTGGAACTCTCAACATGCTCATCCTGCTTCAAATCATTCTTCTTGAACAGGCGACAAAGCACAAAAGCACCCTGCACCAGGCAAATCACATTTCCCAGTATGAGCTAATTTTCATTGCATTATCACAAATAACAAAAGAAATGTGTATTCCTGATTCAACTAAGAAGTATGCGTCATATCCAGAGTTTTTTCTATTTTCTTTGATACGTAGATGCTTCGGATCCAGACTCATTGACTTGGATATCTAAAAACACTAGACAATCAGCGGTATGTTCATTGTGAGAGCAGTTGACTGTATTTCAAAAAAACGCTGCAACTACACGTAATTAGGAAAGAAGTAAAAAGTTATAAATGTGTTCTTACAAAAGAAGTCATCTGAACATCTACATAATGTCTTCTAATGAACAAAGCTAACAAAAAGCAACATCTGGTTAGGCTGTTACTGGTATCCAGAGCCTCAAGAAAATCCTTGCATGGATGTAATGTAACAGAGGATCTTCAAGTTCGCTACAAGTAATTCAATATGCTACCACAACAAATAGCAATTCAAAAGTTATAGTTCATGTGGCATGAAGATGATATACACCAAAGCAACCAATGCACAAACAAAAAGTTTATATTACGCCATTTCAAGAAAAGTTTATATTATAAATATTTAGCTTGTTAACAGTAAAATATAATATCATAAATCTCATATCCCTTGTAGTCAAAGTTCCAAATTCAAATCAATTGGTTCACCACTGTACTTGCAGATGATGCCACAGGTATCACACCAACATCAGCATGTTTGAATAGGTTAGCTTGACATGCATATTAAAAATTTTGAAAGTGTCTAGGATTGTACAATTTCTTTCTCTCGGAAACTAGGTCTACAAAATGTTCACCTTCCAAACCACTAGCACCACCTTCCCTCCCTCTCCCCCAAGAAAGAATCCCTATGGCCTGATCCAACTGCCAAATGAAACAATACGATAGGACAAGAGAGGATCGAACTCAGGAGGATAAAACAATCTTAACTTGTGAGGTAATTATATAATCTCATGAAAATGGATTACCATAGCTAGAAAATTGCAAGCACAACACTCAACGGCGTGGCCTAGTGGTTATAAAATGGCAGGAGAACCATGAGTTCTCAAGTTCAAAACCCAACGGAGGCAAAAAACGCTCGGTGATTACTTTCCATCTGCCTAAGCCTTGGTGGGCAGAGTTACGTGGTACCTATGTTTTGGGGGAAGTAGCAGGCACTGGTGGAATAGTCAAGGTGTGCACAAGCTGGCCCGAACACCACTGTCATAAACAATTGCAACTATATCCAATATTTTGACTCCATGATACTAACCAAATAGGATAAAACTAACCAGTCCTATATGGTTAAATTATATGTTATGCAGCTTAAGGCATGCTTTATGTTAAAATTTTATGTATATAATTATATTGTAGAATCTGATCAAAGTGAGCAATAACAGCAATACAAATTCAAGACACAAGATAATCAAGGATGTGCAGACCTGGCCAGGGTGTGATCCATCCAATGACTTGTCAGTTGCACGATATTCATGAATCACCCAATGAGTCCTCTTGCCTTCAGGAGCTCGGCCAATGTAGTATACCAAGGTCTTCTTCATCCCAATTTTTGCACCCTTCTTAGTAGCAATGTTCCTATCTTTACCCGTAGCCTTCCAGTAGCCTCGTTCTGTTGCTCGGTTCAATCGCTGCCCATTTTGGTACTTCCGATCCTTTGGGCAGAAGAAGAACCACTCATTGTCATTTGACTCTACCACAGACATATCTGCAAAACAATCCACACCATTATTTTCTTTCAAAATGTTTACTTCATCTTTCCAAAAAGAATGTGTTGTTTTGGGATCCGGCCTGTGACAGATACGACCAAAAAAGACACAGTCAAAAGTGGGTATATGTGTTAGGGTTGTCATGGGAGGTAAGTGTTTCAGGGATGATCTAAACACCAAATCGAAATTCAGCAAAGAAACTGTCTAAGCATATAATATAATATGGAGGCTGTCAATAATCAGCAGAATGAAAAAAGAATATTTTAATCTCTCATCTATCTTCGTTCATTCTACAATAACAGCTAGCACCAAATTTTGAGTTGTAGAACAACAGAGTGCCAAGGCTAACCAGTACAGTCCTTCCTACTGTGGAAATCAATTCTCAGTGGAATAGTTCCGCAATCTTTTTCTCATTTTTCTTTTTCTCATCTGACAAGAGAGGTTGCTCTAAGCAACCTCCACTTCCAACCAAGAGGTTGTGAGTTCGAGTATTCCCAAGAGCAAAGTGGGAAGTTCTTTGAGGGAAGGACGCCGAGGGTCTATTTGGAAACAGCCTCTCTACCGTAAGGGTAAGGTGTGCGTACACACTACCCTCCCAGACCCCACTAAGTGGGATTATACTGGGTGGTTGTTGTTGTTGTTGTATTTTTCTTACTGGAAGTACATTTGCCTAACCATATGACTTACTCTAGTTGGGGAACGGGTTATTCGCCCAAGTACTCCAATCTTATCTTTGAAAAATGAGAAAAATAGGTCTCAAGATTTAACCCCACCCCAACTGTATCAGTATATATCTAACTTAAATATAAATGTGTTTCACTACCTTATGTCCAAGCGGGTTCTGTGAAAATAAACTCGAAAAGCTTAACGAAGCCAAAAAATAGGAATCAACTGGATTTCAAGCTTCAAGGCTAAGTAACTTTTGAGGCCAAGCATCAGCCTTTCTAATAAATGAAAGCCGAGACTACTCACAGCAACGGATCTCCCGGCAAGATGTAACCAAAAATATTAGGGTTCAGGGTTCAACACAGCTCCAAATTGGGGCATAACACGCACAGAAATCAAATTAATTAATTATTTAAGATAAGCAAGGAAACTAACCAGGCAAGTCCCAAGGTTCGAGTTTACAGATATCAACTTCTCGAATAACGCTGACTTCACTATCAGCACCGTTGATCTTCAACCGCAAATAATGATTCACTAGCTCCTCATCCGTCGGCCGGAAACGGTATCCTACCGGCAGAGTATTTAACGGCGGTATACCCATCTGTTTATCCACCGGAAGTACGGCGATCACGTTATCTCCAGGAAGTACGGCCATCATTTACAGCACCAAGTTTTTGCGAAGTTGAGATTGGCAAAAAAGTGAAAAAAAGCAAAAAGTAGATGAACTGCGAAATATATAATTATAAAGAGTAAAAAAGTAAAAGTAATCAAGCTAGATCTAGAAAAATTCTATGGGAATTTTTAGAGAGGAGATTCTGAAGTGAAGTGGCTATGGTTAAGTTTTCATAAGAAGGAAAAAAATCTCCATTGGAAACATCTCAGAAAGTGAGCTGAATTACCTTCAATTTGTCTATACCTGCTAAAATTGCTGATTTGGAAGAGAGAGTGCCGCGTTTTACATTCTGTGTATATACCGCGTAAAATTGTTAAGACATGGTTTTGCCTCTTATTCCAAAACTGCCATTGTTTTAAGTGAAATTTCGGTTTTATTCATGTATAGATAGGCTAGTAAGAGTAATGGGGTGGAGGGTATATAAGGAAATTGGCGAAACGTAGCTAGGAAGGTTAAGCTACAGAAAGTCATACAGCGAATGAGAAACTGACACGTGGAAAGATAACTAGTCTTCGTGCAAACCAACCACAATGACGTACCACATATTCATCGAACTTATTTAAACATAAAAAACAGATAATTCCTTGACCAAATCCATTGAGAGTGTTTTGAAGAGAGTAAAGAAAAAGAAGCTTCGAGGACCAACTCTTTTTGCTGCTGTTACTAATTTTCACATCTACGTCTTCTTTTTTATTTTAAAAGTGAGTTTTTATTGTATGAAATTTAAGCACTTAACACCTACTAAAATTATTACTCCCTCATCTCATATTATATGTCATACTTTCTAAAAATAATTGTCTAAAATTACCATCTTATATTATATGTTATATTTTTTAAAAATAGTTGTATAAAATTACCGTCTTATATTATATGTCATATTTTTTAAAAACAGTTATCTAAAATTATTTGTTATTTTAAAAGTTTAAAATAAAATAAATTATATTTTCTCATTTATTTTTAATAATAATTGTTCTTGAAAATGGAGATAACAAAAAAATAGAGTAAATATTTAATGAAGAGACATTATATCTTAAGACATACATAAGGGTAAAATAGTCCAACCGCTCCCTAATTAATATTCACCCCATCATATAATATGTGTTGCGATTCTCTTGTGCACGCCCTTAAGAAAGAATAGTTTTTACTACGACACCCTTATTAAATATTTTCTCAATTTATGTGTCATCTCTATCAATGATATTATCAATATTTTTACTAAATGTGAATACAATTGATTATTAAGGGTAAAAAAGAAAAAATATAATCAATTTTGTCTTGAACTTCTAAAATAACAAATAATTTGAGATAATTAATTTTAGTAACCACGACACATATTATGAGACGGAGGGAGTAATTTTTAAGGAGCGTGTGAAAGAGAAACATGACTGATAATTTGAGACGGGGAGTATCTTATAAAGCTTTGTGATCTTCACATACCGTAATATTTGTTTGTTATAAGGTAAAATGGAAAAGTTAAATCTAAAAAGTTTCTATAATATAAAATGTTTCATTTTATCAAAAATGAAAATTTAATAGAATTTTTGTAAAAATAAAAAGACAGAAAAACAATTGCAAAAGGGAAAAATACAGAAAAAACATTGTAAGAGGAAAAGAAAGACAGAAACGATGGTTCTAACTCCGCTTGGCTTGTTTAGAAAAGTTGTGATCCATTTAATTACATTTGATACTAAGATATAGCGCGTTCACACATGGAAACAATTTATAATCTCAACTTGGATTTTTATTAATATTTTCTGTTTTTATTTTTTATAATTATTCAAAATAGAAAATTTCTAGTGTTTATTTTTCTATGACAAACACACCTCTCAAGGTTTGCTGAATGTTGTCTTTTTGTGATAAATTTGAGAAAATAAGCAAGTATTCCTTGTCTTAATCGATGTGGCATAAAGACATAGCACGAGGTTGTTATAAAATAAAAAAATTATAGACTAAATAAACTAAAGACAGTATAGATAGATTGATATATTATTGACGTTGAAATTAATGTATTTAATGAACTGAAATCTCTTTTATTTATAGAAGAAAGAAAGTTGTTCTGTAAGTTGCTATTGCAAGCTGCTCTATAAGCTGCTTGTAAGCTCCTAATGCTAAGTTGCTCGTAAGTTCCTACTGCAAGTCGTTGTGTAAGTTCCTGCAAGCTGATGTGTAAGCTACTTGTAAGTTGCTACTGTAAGCTGTTGTATAAGTTGCTTGTAAGCTCCTACTACAAGCTGCTGTGTAAGCTTCTTGTAAGTTGTTATTGTACCAGCTATAGATAATCATCTACATGAGTAATATATATCCACAATAGAGTGCCGAAAAGATAAGGTTCTTCAGGAGGTTTATTTTCAATAGTGTATTAAATAGATAAACATATTTACAGTGGAGTTTAATAGAGTAAGCTTTTTCAGGAAGCTTATTTATAGCAGAGTACTAAATGGACATCCACAATATAATATATTTATAACATTCCTCCTTGGATGTTCCTCGTTAAAACCTTATTAGGAAAAATCACGTGGGAAAAAATCCTAATGAAAGAAAAAGAGTACACATATATAACAGTATGCATTGTTAGCTCTGCCTCAAGTAAAACCTTGTAAGGAAAACCATGTGCGAAAAAACTTAATAAGGAAAAAAGAGTACAGCGCATATTTACTCCTCCTGATGAAAACCTTATATCAAATAATTGAGTCTCCGCACTCCATTCTTATATACCATCTTTTCAAAAGTTGAAGTTGGTAAAGATTTGGTGAATAAATCTCCCGGATTGTCACTTGAACGAATCACTTGAACGAATTTGTTGCATATTGATATTACCATTATTCTAGAGATCATGTGTGAAGAATAGCTTTGGTGAAATGCATTCAATTGGACTATGCATGCTGCATTGTCTTCGTTCTATCTCATTTTATGAATCTTTCTTTCAATTGGGTTATGCATGCCGCATTGTCTTTGTATAAAATTGTGAGTCTTTTATCACATTTCAACCCACATTTTTCTCGAATAAAATGAATCACTTATCTCAACCATACGTATTCCCTACTAGCTTCATGAATAGTTATTATCTCAACATGATTTGAAGAAGTAGCAACAATAGATTGCTTTGTGGAGCGCTATAGTATAACAATACCTTCACATGTAAACAAGTACCTCGGTTTGAGATTGGGCTTTATAGGGATCAAATAAATAACCTGCATTTGCATAACCAATAAGATCTACACTATCTTTGTTAGCATAAAATAAACCCATATCAAAGTTTTTAAATATCGCAATATATGTTTAATCACATTCAATATATCTGTATAGGAGAAGAGATATATCTTGATAATAAATTAACAGAAAATGTTATATCAGGTCATATAGCATTAGCAAGACACAAAAGTGCATCAATTGCACTAAGATATGATATTTAATTTTGGATCAGTAAATATTTCTAGCATTTGACTAGAATTATCTTCTGAGTGAAGATCAAATTAATGATAATTCAATTCATATAGCACATGTTTCAACTATTAATTTAATCCCCTGAATGTTAGAAAAACTAATATATATATCCTCCAATCTTCTTTGAAAATTTATCTTTGTGTATTACGATAGAGAAATTAATCATATATCACGCATCAAAAGTTATTAGATAGTAAGAATATTTGATTTCTGATCTTAAACCAATTGTGAGGGGAAAACTTATCATATATTGTTGGCCTAATGCATACAAGTGTATTGTATGCAATTTTAAAAAATCTTATACTAACACATTAAAATTTGTTCTTATAAACAATAGTTTAGCTATTAATATGAGGTATTCAATGTTAAACCAACTTAGATATAAACCAGCATCATCAAGATGAACTATCTTGATTTCATAATCTGAAAATTATGCTCTTAATTGAGAGAAACAATTTCAAATACCAAACTACAGGTTGAAAATAAACACACATGTAACAATCTCATATATGCATCTATAAGTGATTTATATGATAGGTGAATGAGCCCGTATTCACCTTTTATATTTTTCAGAATTCAGGGGTCTCAGTTCCAACTTTAGCTGGTATAATCAATTTACTATAAGAACAAGCAACACGAGAAAATTCTTGAAGAATCTTCTAGTTTTTCAGTATAGGCTTATCTGAATTCTCAAATAGCTTTTTTAAAAATGGCAAATAAAAACTTCAAGTTTATCATGGAATGTGCAATCTCTTAGTAAACTTCTGGTTTGTTATGGCATAACTTTTGTATTAGTAAACTTCTGGTTTACTGTGGCTGCTTTTGTATCAACGAATTTCTGATTTACTGTAGCTACTTTTGCCTCAATAAATTTTCTGATTTACTGTGACTGATTTTGCATTAGTAAACTTCAGGTTTATTATGATACATGATGTAGTAAGGCGGGTTACTTCTCACATATATATATATTATTTATCCCCCCCCCCCCCCCC
>MU665877.1:18024-51228 GCA_026770625.1 Nicotiana glauca
TTTTCCCCCCCCCCCCACCCAGGATTGTGAAAACAAGAAGATTTTCAATCTTTTAATCATTTTAGTCTCAATATGATAGTTATTTGTATTAGTAAAGTTTAGTGTTAGTTTATATGAGTCCACCAAACTATAGAGTTCCTTGTCCTATATGAGATGATACTGAGAATGCTGTAAAGACTGAAAGTGTGACGACCCGACCCGTCGTCTCATGGGCTACCGCTCCGTTTCCCTCATTTCCTGTTTCTTTATGCTTCATTATCAGTATCTTGTGTGATCGAGTTGGCTTGGATTGATTTTAGAAGAAAATGAGACACTTAGTCTATTTAAGGAAGGCTAGTTTGGAAAAGTCAACCGGATGTTGACTTATGTGTTAGAGGGCTTGGATATGATTTCCGATGGTTTGGTTATCTTCGGGGGATGATTTGTAACTTAGGAGTGTGATCGAAAATAGTTTTGGAGGTCCGGTGTAGAATTAGGCTTGAATTGGCGAAGTTAGTATTTTAGCGAATTCCGGCTGATAGGTGAGATTTTGATCCGGGGGACGGAATGGAATTCCGAGAGTTGATGTAGCTTCGTTATGTGATTTGGGATGTGTGTGCGAAATTTCAGGTCATTCAAAGGTGATATGGTTGGGTTTTTTATCGAATGCGTATTTCAGAAGTTTTTAAAGAACTTAGGCTTGAATTCGATGAGAAATGATGGTTTTAGTATTGTTTGAGGTATTTTTATGATTGGAATAAGTTTGAATGATGTTATAGGAGGTGTTGGTACTTTTGGTTGAAGTCCCGGGGGCCTCGAGGTGATTTCACATGGTTAATGGGAAGTTTTGGTTTGTGAACTTAAGATTTTTGCAGTTGCATCTGGTATTTTCGCTTCTGCGGAAATGGGACCGCAGAAGAGAGATGTGAACCGCAGAAACAGCAGGTATCGCAGATGCGGAGTGGCTAACCGCATCTGCGGATTCGCAGATGCGAAGAAGTGACCGCAGATGCGGAGTTGGAGAATTAAGGGGAAACCGCAAACGCGGAGTTTTGTCCACGGAAGCGGAAGGCTCAAGTGCAAAAATTCAACCGCAGAAGCGATGCATTGACCGTAAAAGCGGGAGTCGCAGATACGGCTAAGGAGTTGCAGATGCGAAAATGACTGGTCTGTGCTATTTAATTTCTCCATCGCGAAATGTTAAAGGGTTTCATATTTTTCACTTCGGACTTGGAGAATTTAGGCGAGTTGGAAGAGAGAAATCAAGGGACTTCTTTGAGATAAGGATTTCTGAGTCTAAAATACAATTCTAAGGTATTATTACATGAATTTAGACTGAAAAACTAAGGAATTAAGGAGTTAGAATGGAGGTTAGGGCTTGAACTTAAGAGAGTTAAGAATGGGGATTTGAGGGGTCATTTGGACTCCGATTTTGGCAATCATTATATTTATAGACTCGTGGAGAGATAAGGAATCCGTTGATGTTAAATTTTCTGATTTTTGAGAAGTGGACCTGGGGCTTAGGTTTTGCTAATTTCGAGATTTTTGCTATTTTTCGATTGTTTTCGACTGGATATTGTCCCATTGGCATATTGTGATGTATTCCTCTAATTTTGGATAGATTCGACGCGCGTGGAGGCCAGTTTGAGGGGCAAAAGCGTCGCAAACTAGAGAATTCGCTGGTTCAAGGTGAGTAATGATTGTAAATGATATTTTGAGGGTTTGAAACCCCGTATTTGCACATCGTAGTGATATATTGAGGTGACTTGCACGCCGGATAGCGAGCATATGGTAGAGCACTGTTGGGGATTGTGACTTAGTCCGTCTCTATTAATAAATTTACTAGGTATTTGACTGAAATTCACTTGTTATCGTCATAATTTGGGCTGATTTCCATATTTGGGCTGATTGCCAACTATTTGAACCCTTCGGGGATTATTGTTGATATTTTCTCACTGTTTTAATTTTATACCTGAACTCAAACATGTATTTTCCACTGTTTTTAAGACTTAGTCAAGTTTATTTTGCTTAACACTTGAAATGATATTTCTAATAATATTTGGGATGAGCATCATGTTTAACTATTGCCCTAGTGGCTTATGTGATTTGATTGGGTAAGGCCGAGGGCCTGTGTTGTGAGGATATTTCTGCATCGGGTTGCATGCTGCAGCAGAGTTATACTGATACTGATACGAGGCCGAGGGCCTAGACTTGATGCCACGAGATGACTTGATATTGCGCTTAGGCCGTAAGGGGTCCCTCCCGGAGTCTGCACACCCCCAATGAGCGTCGTCGACAATAAATGGATCGGGCTGCACGCCGTAGAGATATGTGGAGCGGGCTGCATGCCGCAACGGTACCAGTATTATTTGATGTGTTTGCATTATCTTATTTGTTTGCTATTATTTGTTGTTTTGTGCTACTTCTTGCAATATAGACCTGATACTCTGGCATTCCTTGATAACTGAGTGTTGTGACCGCGGGGCGGAAATTTTGCACTTATCTGCACTGTTTGTTTTGCATTCATTTGCGTAATCGCTGAAAAAGGACATTTCAAAAGAGGCTTAAACTGAGTTAAGATGTTTTTCTAAAGATTTCATAGCTTCACTATTTTCTAAAAAGGGTTTACACTGCTTCTATATAGCATGATGATTTGTCATACGTGATTTATTATCGCTCAGTTATTATTTACCTCTATTACTCACTGAGTTGGAGTATTCACTTTACTCCCTGCACCTCGTGTGCAGATGTAGGTATTTATTCACCCGATAGCGGATTTTGGCCGATCAGGCGGAGTTATATGAGTTAAGAAGGTAACTGCCGGCGTTCGTAGCACTATTTTTCATTATTCCGGTTTTGTATACTTTAAAACTTGTAGTGGATTTACATTCTGATAGATGCTCGTGACTTGTGACACCCCGATTAGGGCTTGGTTGGGTTGTACTTTCGTTAATTAATATTTTTAAGTCATATTTAAGTTGTTTATTTATGTTTAACTATTTTTGAAAAGACGAATTGGGTTTAGTTGGCTGGCCTTGTCTCCACGAGAGGCGTTATCACGACCGGGTCTGGGTTTTGGTCGTGACAGAAAGTAAAGAAGACAAGGAATTTTTTACATGGAAAAATCCCGCACAAGAGTATCAAAAGAATCACGACCTACTCTTGTAGGCTTTTAACTTCACTAACTTGCAATCTCCCTATTACAAGACACTTTGAAATAACCATGTTGCAAAGACTTCAACAAACTTGTGATGCACCCACCACAATCCACTTTATAACTATCCTAGTTACAAAGGCTTTAAACTTATAGCTATTCATAGTCACAACATAAACTCGAAAGTTTACAAATTTTTGATTTGTTCCTAAGACAAAGCTTCTAAGAAAGCAAACTAGGAAATAAAATGAAGAGCAAATAACAAGATTACAACTCAACTACAGATGTACATAAACTCATTAAGAAAATGATTCTTAGTGGCGTTATCTTCTTGTTCTTTACACACCAGTGACTTCAATGCCGGATGAACGGTGTTATGCTTGAGAGAATATTACTGAATGCACAAAGGTGTTGTGTCTTGCACCAGGTTGTTATATCACAATAGATATCACAATGGAGAGTGATGTCAATTCTTGTTGTACGTTTCTTCCCAATGAGAAGTGACTATTGTACTGTCTGCACAATCACTTTTGTGCAGTTGCGTTCCAGCTGGATAGTGGACTTGTACTTCTGGCAAATAACACTAACAGACCAGGTCCCAGTTGTGTTCCTCTTCTATAACAGTTGCGAGATAGTCACTTTCTACTTTTACGTTCCAGTTGTTCAGTTGACTTGTACTTCTGCAAGGGAACCTTAAGACATCAGGTCCTTGTTGTGTTTCTCTTTATAAATGATTGTGAACAGTCACTGACTTGTACATTTGTCGGAGAACCCTAAGGGACCAAATCACCAAGTCTCTGTTGTGTTCCTCCCTGAGGTCATTCATTCATTTTCTGATTTTCAGACTTGGACCAGGACAGTTGAAATGTGGATTGGGTTCTCTATTTGGTTCTTCACAACAAGTTTGTTAGATCATCAAAACATCATAAGCATAAGGCAAAGATATTGAAAACCGATCAATTTCTCCCTTTTTGATGATGACAAACTTAGGCGTGGATGGTATTTGTTTAGAGCAGAAATAACCAGATAAGGTACCAGAACTACACCGGGTTCCCCCTTAATCTCAGAGTTCTCCTAAAATCTTCTGATATTCCAAGAACTTTCAGGAACTACACGAATTTCCCCCTTAATCTCAGAGCTCCCCTGAAATTACCTAATCACCTATCATACCTAATCTCCAAGCTCCCCTAAAATCACCTAATCACCTACCACAATTATAATAACACCCTACCGCAATTATTCTACCTTTTGACATCATTAAAAAGAGAACAAACATGTAAATAGCATAAAGAAGTCAAACACAGCTAGCTCATGCCACATATGTGCACACAATATGACAGAAAAGAGAAGCCAGAGGAACACAACATTGTACATGCAAAAGGGAAGCTATTTTATTAATGTTTACAGTGGACTGAGCAAGACATGAGCAGTAATAGTAAATTTCAGCATTCCAACAAAAAGAACAAACAAAAATAAAACAGCAGCCATAAACTATGAGAGCAAAAATAGCTAGACAAAGAGTATCCTAGGGAGCACTAGAAGAAGGAGGCTTGGAAAAGGAGAAGGCGAGGGTTTTGAGAACCAGGTCTAGTCGAGCATTTGCAGACAATTATTCTTCAAGTAATTGTGCCCGAAGTTTATCATTTTCCTTTGATGATCGAGCAACTTCTTCATGACCAGAATCATGACCTTTAACTACTTGACTGAGCTGAGTTTCCAGGATAGCATTTCGAGCCCTTAACCTTCTGATCTCTTCAGAAGCTACATTTTGAGCGTTGATCAACTGGGAAATGGTCAAGATGCTTCCACCAACTCTTTCTACACATTTACATTCTTCTAAAGAGGTCTTAGAGAATGTTTGCCTGCGTGTGCCCACTCTGGGATTCCCTAAATGGACCTTGTAGAATCTGAACACCTGAGTGAGGAGAAAGCCATATGGTAGCCCATGAATCCCACCTTTAAAGTTTGTCACTTTTTGCATATGATCTATCATGATTGCTCGCAAATAGATTAGGACAACTCATCAAGAGCTTCCATTTACACACCTCCTTTTTTCTACACCCCCGGAAGGGTATAAGGGAGTTTTTTTCAACTTAAAGTGACAATCGGAATGAGATTTATTTATTTAAAGATTAAGAGTCGCCACTTAGGATAATTTATGGTGTCCCAAGTCACAGGTTAAAATCCTGAATCGAGGAAAAGATTGACTCTGTTTTACAGTCCGCGAACACAGAAAATCCGGGTAAGGAATTCTATTAACTCGGGAGAAGGTATTAGGCATTCCCGAGTTTCGTGGTTCTAGCACGGTCGCTCAACCGTTATTATTGGCCTGGTTATCTGATTTTAAAACACTTTTAAACCTATGTGTATTTTAACTTTAAACCACTTTTAATTCTTCTAAGAAAGATTTCAACATCATCTAAAATACATCTTTGGACCACGCCACATGAAATGCACCCGCAGTCCGAGACATATTTTATTTAATTTTGTTAAGATTTGGATTTTGGTCGCATGAAATGCACACCTGAGTTTAAGGAAATTAATTTAAATTATGCGCCTAAAGCAACTACACATTTTCAACTTTGCGAGGGCCATAAAAATTTAACTAAATGGCACGCCTTGATTTCTAAGGATTAAAATATTAATTAAGAGAGGGACATACATTTTGAGATTTTATTTGGCATGGCACACCTTGATTCCTTTCAATTCCAAGCTAACCCAACTAAATGGGTTCATGCCGATATAATCAATCCAATATCCCTTTTAATATGATCCAACACTCACATTTTATGAATAATCTTAGCACAAGTTAAATTGTAAATAGTTTATACAACCTTCACTTCTTTTTAACTTTTCCAATTCATGGAGTTTTAAATAAAGAAAAATCCAATAAAAATGAAGATATCATGCTACCTTCAAACAAACACAAAAAACGGCAGAGTTAAACATCGTAATTATTACCGTCATTCAAGTGCACAAAGAGCTGGACTCTTTCAAAAATAGATATGCTCAAATAGCAGTTGAATTCGAAAGCATACTACTCTTAAAATCAACTCAGAACATAGATAATTATTTAAACATGGTATAATCTCCAATCTTGAAGTAATTGTGTGAGCAGATATCAATGAACATTCGACCCCTTTTTTTAGGCACATAATCAATATCAACAAAACAACAAGGAATCCGAACAAATAAAACAACCAGAACATGCCGATTCTGAATGAATAAACACAAATATGGAACCCAATACCCAATTTCTCAGATTATATTTGAAAAGTAATTTTCAGTTGGACGTGTACATGCATAAGAGCAGAACAATAACAAGGACTTTTCAGCTAGATATGTATATACCTAAGAGCATAACAGTAACGGGCCACGAACGAAACCCGACACAGCATCTCGTACCAGAAAACCTCAGCTCTATTTCTTGCCTCCTTATGAATTTATACGATAGCTTTCAGTAGAGAAAAAAATTGTTGGGATTTTTCCATGGGGTGTCCTAGGTTAGAGATTAGACGGCAAAAGGAAGAAGCTTTACAAAAGAGTTTGTATGAGGCTCTTTTTTGTTTTTTTTTGGGTCTTTTTCTGTGTATGGATACTGCTGGTATGGTCGTTTGAAGAAGGGGGCGCCGGTTTAGCTTTTTCGGCGTGGACGTTGGCAGCTGCAAGGTGAAGGGAGACGTCTTGATAGCTGTGAATTGAAGAGAGGTCGTTGGTCGGGTTAAGAAGAACCATGGAAATTGGTCTTTCTTCTTTTTTTTTGAAGAAGATGAAGATCGACCGGGGGTTTCTTTTTGCTCAGAAGCGGGGTATTCTTTCTATGTTTTTGCTGATAGGCGTTACTTCCCCTATGTATAGGTCTAGGTCAAATATGTATTTTTTGTGTATAGGTCTTTTTGTGTTAAGTCCTTAGGGTTTTTTTATTTATTCTTTGTTCCAAAGAAAAGTCTAGAAGGGTCCCTAGGATTAGCTTAATGGGTATTGG
Organism: Nicotiana glauca; assembly: GCA_026770625.1. Classification (NCBI taxonomy): domain Eukaryota; kingdom Viridiplantae; phylum Streptophyta; class Magnoliopsida; order Solanales; family Solanaceae; genus Nicotiana; species Nicotiana glauca. The sequence continues at coordinate 25,143 of MU665877.1, forward strand.
ATATTGAGCTTAAAGAATGGGCTAGAAACTTAGGCCTTTATGACTAGCTATGTTTAAAATTAGCTTAATTAACTAAAAGTATTATCAAAAATATTAATTAGTTGTACTTAAGTAAAAATAATTATTAAAATAAGACTGACCATTAAAATAAAATTATTTTTTGGTATTTTTTCAAGATTAAAGATGACTACAAAATATTAATGAACCTATTTTTGTAATTTTTATTTTTTTGTAATAAAATAAAAGTAAAAGAGTAAAAATGAGTTGAAATAGCTATATTAGGCCTAAATTAAATATTTACGTGCTAAAATGTGAAAAATCTTGGGAAGGGTCAAAAATCACATGTCTACAGCTGCCCCTCTTTGATTGGAAACGCGAAGAATTTTCGGACAAAGAACGACTAAACAGGTTTTTTGATCCGACCCTTATTTGGGAGAGACTAAAACTAAGAAAAGGGGAATGTGATCGAGCCCTGGTATCTGAGCTGCCTATATATCCTTGGCTATAAAGGAATCAGGCCACGTGTAGTTTAGATGTGAGTGAGGTGATGAAGTATACCGAGGTGGAGAGTCAGTCGAGGTGTCGTTACGCCGAGGTTCCGGTCCGCGGTCTTGATGTTACATCAAAAATCAAAACATGAAAAAGACTAGCTAAACCTATCAACTACGAGTTACAAGATTTCTATCTATAAGTCTTCTGAAACTTGATCTTGAGTCTTGAATGGTTCTTCATGTAGACTTTGGATTTGAACCTTGACGCTTGCTAGTTGCAGGTGCTAACTCGTTCTTCTTCAGCTTTTCGGATCGAAACCGGACACGCTATGCTTATGATTTCACCATGTCTTGAGCAATTCACATCTTTCATCAACTTATGCATTTGGATTCACTTTTTGCCTTTTTTATATTCTATATTGTGACTAACTTCTGTTGATCACCTCGGACTGTTGACTTGCATTCTTGCCACGAGCTTCTTTTGTTGTTGACTTGAAGTGCATTCTGAAGTGAATTCCCTTATTCTCCCGTTAGCGCCTGATTACCAATACTTGAATTGCTTTCCCTTTGTTCTCCAGGTGGACGCCTGATTTCCAAACTTGAATCGTTTTCCTTTGAACATTGCTACTTTGTTCTTCAGGTGGGATCCTGATTACCGATGCTTGAATTGCTTTGTTCTCCAGGTGGGCTCCTGATTACCGACGCTTGAATTGATTTGTTCTCCAGGTGGGCTCCTGATTACCGACGCTTGAATTGCTTTGTTCTCTAGGTGGGCTCATGATTATCAACGCTTGAATTTCTTTGTTCTCTAGGTGAGCTCCTGATTACCGACGCTTGAATTGCTTTGTTCTCCAAGTGGGCTCCTGATTACCGACGCTTGAGTTGCTTTGTTCTCCAAGTGAGCTCCTGATTACCGGTGCTTGAGTTGCTTTCTATCCTTAAAACCGACGTTGTTCTCCCTTGCTATCCTGATGGGTGCATGACTTCAATAAAGAAAATTTTCTGCCCCAATTTGGTACCTGGGCACATCGGTGAGTGTTAACTAAATCATGTTACCAAATATTGCTAAGAATTTGAAAGCTAGATCACATTATCCAAGAGGGTCCTGAAAACTCCTAGTTAAATAACGGTTTTAAATCTAAATCATATCTTCTAAAGGTATGACTTCCGCTAAATCTTATTATCTAATGGAAATTTTAGAGCTAAGTCCCATTATTCATGAGGGTCCTGAAAACTCCTAATTGAATCCTATCTCAAGTATGCAAACTTTGAAGCCAACATATATTTCTTTGGGGTACATTTATGCTAGATTTTGATACTCATGCTTGTTTTTAATTTTAAACTAGGTCCCATTTTTCCAGGAGGGTGCTGAGAATTTATGGCCATACCTGTCTGGTACTTGCTTTTCCTTACAGAGGGTTTCTCCGGAAAAAAACAAACTTTTCTGCCCCTGTTTCAAATCAAAGAAAAATATTGCCAGTTTAAAAATATGGTGGTTGGTTTGTGGTCTTAACTTTGAGGGTGATTTCTCCTTCACTTACCATGATAACTTTGATTTTCACTCTAAGACCTTGCTTGTTTATTGACTAACCACTTTCTCTGTCACCCTTATCACGGAAAATACCTCTGATCCGTTTAAACCCAATACCATTCATCTGTTGCATTGTGTTCTTGCATTGACATGTACTAAACCTTTGTGTTTCTCATGAATCCCAAAGCACTTTAATTGCCATCCCCTCAATGCGCATGTTGTTCTTTCCTGACTTAAAACGCCGGCCTTGGCCTTGAGGTCTATTGCTCCTTCACTTGCCATAATAATTTTGATTTCTGCTTGGAAGACCTTGCTTGTCACTGGTTAACCACTTACTTTGTCAATCTTATCACAGAAAATACCTTTGATCCGTTCACATAACACCCTCCATCTGTTGTATTGTTCATGAATGGACATATACCGATCCTTTGTATTTCACATAAATCTCAAAGCATGTTGATTGTTACCAACTCAGTGCGCTTGATGTTCTTTCTTGACTTATGACACTTTAATGTGCAATCCAGATCCCATCTTATGCAATTGAAAAGCTGGTGGCAAATTTTAAAGTCACTTCTCACTTGTTCTGACCAAATAGACCCGGGAAAAGAAAGTAAACAGGACAAAAGGAATAGAGTAAAGGACAATGGAAAGAGATGATTCCTAACAAGAACACTACAAGTAGAAACCTATCAACTGTGGATACCAACTCTAATGACCATGACATGCACCTGTGGCCTATTCCGTCAAGCAAGTCTGATGTTCAACTCTTGTTGTACCAATCTGATTCACGATCCTTATTCGACTTGTGGTACCCGAAGGGTTTTCACCATCAAGCCTCTCTCATTTTGTTTTTTCTCTCAATTCATCATCGCCTTATGGTGCCTGTAAAGGTTTTCACCAATAAGACTCTCTCATTTTGTTCTTTTCTTCTTCTTTCCTCTGATTCTGCAGATGGCAAGGCATCAACCATGGTAAAAATATCATGTGCTCCTGGCATGGCTAACTCAACACTCTCAAAGATTATCTGGGAGGTATTTTTGGACAGGGATAGAAAGAAAAGATATCATAAAGGCTCAAAATAACTAAGACAACGGAGTTAATTTATTTACAACTTTTAGAATCCATTCTACAAACTTTGCCCATAAAACAAAGGAATTTGATTCTCTTTTTTCCTTTTCTTTTGATGGAGTTACTAAGAAAGACCGACCTACTCTCGACTTCATGGGATTATGAAATTTTTTATTATTTATATTTTTTTGGTATGATTGAACCCTAAAGCTGCTTACGTATCTTGTGGTGACAAGAATCAAGTCAAACGTAGTTCACAAGACTAGTTTTATTTTTTCTATTTTTTCTTTTTCTCTTTTCTTTCTTTTTCTTTCTTTTCCCTTTTTATCTCTATTTCTTTTTTTTTTTGAATTTTCCTTTTGGTATGAACCTTTTCAAATAACCCTATTGGGACATAAACTTTTTTTTTGACTCTAACTTGATTCCAAAAGAGGCGAGGTCAAAGAAACTAGTACAGGATGAAGAGGGTATCAAATGGTATAAGTGTTTGGGTAGCTGAAAGAGGGCTTCCCAATCCCTGAAAATGCCAAGTACAATATATGCAACTTGAAATGAAAAAGGAAAAGCACGCACAACATTTCTTTTACAGCTTTGACATTGATATCAGTGATATGCTTTCCACTTTTTTTAGTGCCTTGTCAAGTATAGAACCCTCGTTGGGTGATTCCCTCTTCATAATGGATATCCTCCGTCAATTCAGAGACAACTTTCTTGACTTTATCTTGTAACTTGAGATGCACTTGAACTCAAAGTTGCTTGCTTCAAAATGTCTGGGATGCACTCTCATTTAACGAATTCTTTCCACCTTATTAACTTCCCAAATTATCTGCACCAGTTTCACACAGCTGGGGCTTCAAATGATCTCGAACTGCCTTTACTTATTTCCTTCAAATGCCCCAATCATCTTCAAAATTGCTTTATTGCTTCAAGAGTAAACTAACTTTTAAGACCAGGCCTAGAATTATGTGTGTATGTAATGTCACTAGAGCGAGCAAGAAGAGAACCATAAAGGAGAAGGGAACTAAACAGAAATGACTAGAAATAACAGAAAATAGAAAATTGCATTAGACAATCGGTGAAGGGGTTCGAACAACAAAACAAGCACTAAACTGGGGTTACAACCTTGGAACAAACCTAGACAACACTAAAAGAGTTACTACGACTGAACAAACTAGGCAAAATAAAATTATAGAAGGGTTTGAGTCATAAGACAATATTCGGATTACAACTTTGAAATAACCCGGACACATAAATGACAACAAAATACACCAAAACTCCTCCCTGACTAACCAAGAAAAGAGTATCTTTCTAATTACCAAGCTCGACATCTTAGCCATTGAGTGCCACATCAATATTACCAATACCATTACCAATTTCAATGTCATTAACTTTAGTCAGCAAGTTTCCAAGAGAATTCTCATGCTCCCAGTCAATGTCCTTGATCACAATTATCCCTTCTTGAATCATTCTTTCTATTTTCCTTTTCAAAGTACGACAATTTTCGATGCTATGCCCTTAGACATTAGAGTGGTACATGCATCATATAGTAGGATCAAATCCTTTTGCATATGGGTCTGGCGTATAGCCGAGGAGCGGCACAGTCAGGCCAAAATGTTATAACTTTCCAAACAGGCTTGTATAGGATTCTCGGATTGGCGTGAAACTATTTCTTTGCCTTTATTTCCCTCCATGCCCTAGTTTTCTAGGGTTGTTGGATGCTTGCAAATGTTGTGAAAGCAAAAGTGCATTATGCGGTGCTGTCGCTTGCCATGAGGAATGACCCAGTGGTTGGACAGATGGCCTGACGTTGATTTTAGGATAATACTGGGGTGGATTATGTGGAGCTCGGGGATATTCATAGGGTTGGTATTGAGGCTGAAATCGTTTAGTAGGAATGCCCACTGGATCTTGTCGTTGGAGGGGCTCAACAACATCTTTTCTATCAACAGGAGGACTATCCTTAACAACTTCTTCGTTCCATCTTAACCAAAATTCCCTAAAAGTTTCTTTGGGTTTCTTTTCCATCTGAGATAGGGAGGAGCGGTCTAGGACAATGTCTATATTGTACTGAAAGTATCGAACAAAATCTTGAGCCATGTCACACAATGTAAGACACTTACCGACATCTTGCCAATTATGCCATTCCAAAGTTGCTCCAGTCAAGCTCTTACTAAACTACGCTATCCACAAATCATCTTTCTCGCCAACACTTCTCATTTTACTGCAATAAACCCTCAAATGGGCTACAGGGTCTCCACATCCATCATACAAGTTAAACTTTGGCACTTTAAACCCCGCAGGCAGGCAAACGTCAGGGAACATACACAACTCTTTGTAAGACATGTTAACCTGGTCTCCCATCTCTTGTATGTTCTTTAAGGACTGTTATATGATTTTCAGCTTCCTAGATATCTCATCTCGCCCTTCTTTTCCTGTGACCTTTTCATTTTCAACATTAAGCTCATTCCAAGTGTTTTGATTGTATGAGTCAGGAACCTAGTGGGCAACTTCTGAGGGGTAATATTGGGTATCATGATCTTTGAGTGGGTGTTCATTGTTGGGGATAGTGGATATGACGGGAGGGCAATTTTGGGGAAAGGTAATTGGAGGACGAGTGATGGAGCTACTAGGGTGGTTGGAACGTTGTGATAAGCGGGTGGATCTGAAGAGTATGGGAGATCATCCAGCACTATGATCGGAGTTTGGGTAAGGGTAGCATCTAGGAAGCTAGGTGGTGGCGGGGGTGGTGCCTTCCCAATCATCCAAGACTGATACATGTCTGCCATGTATTTTCTTAACATCTTTACCTATTCAACCAACCCATTGCCCTATTCAAACAATTGCTTTTGGGCACCACTATCAACCGACTCGATTCTGTTGTCGTCTGCCATTGCCTTTCGACCTTATGTTGTAGAGAAGAATTACCACTTTAAGAACCACAAACCAACTGCCTTTCTACTATGACGATATGAAAAGGAACAAAATAGGGTCATCCCATTAGCGTTAGGACATTTAACAGCAAAAATTTCACACTGCGTGCAATGCACCTAACAACAATTAATGGTTCTAGAATGACTTCGAGGGTCATAAAGTCACTTGGTATCATCCCAATTTGTCCATTTGAATCTTTTCTTTTCTTTTTTCTTTTCTTTTCTTTTCTTTTCTTTTCTTTTCTTTCCTCGCACCTCTTAGCTCGCTCACTTTCTTTCCCATTTTCGTTTTTGATTATCGCTCTTTTTCTTCCTTCTCATTTCTCACATCCCATAATTTTACCATCTTTTTTCTTTTCTTATTTCTTCTTCTTTTTATTTAAAAAAATGATTCGATCGAACCCTATGTAGGTTGCCTACGTATCATGACCCCACATGAATCAGATCTTTGCGTAGTTCTGGAAGATCGAGAGTAAAGCAAACAAACTAACATTTTTTTTACCTTAAGGACTATTCTTATAAGAACAGAGAAATAAAAGAAACAAAACTTTCTTTCTTTTTTCTATACTTAATGTTCTATAACATATTATAAACTCAAGCTTCACGAATTTTTTTTCTTTTGACACAAATTCTCTATTAAGGAAGAATCTTAGAAGAGAAAAATATTCTTTGACTTTTTTTTAAGGAAGGAAAGCATGTTGTTTTCTTTTTCTTCTATGTACAATGTCCTAAACTTCTAATGAAAATAAAAGGATTTTTTTTCATTTTTCATTAGTTTCCCAAAGAAGAACCTCAAAAGAAAATCTTTTTGGATTTTTGAAATTAATACCTTAAAGAAAACTTTTTTTTAACAAGGTACTAAAAGACAATTTTTGAATTTTTAGTCCTAATATACTAAAGTAAATATAAAAATAAATTTATTTTAAGTTCTAAATATTAATTGCCTAAAGGAAAAACCATCTCAATTGAATTTTTTTTTCAATTTATAGGGGTAGTATTTCTAAAGAAAATTCTAACGAAAATATAAAAACGCAAATATCTTCTTTTTTTTTTGGATTTTGATTCATAATACATTTTTCAAATACAAAATAGGAAATAATAACCAAAATACTGACAAACTTAACTAGACTATGACAGGCTCAAAAATCAACTAAATGATTGAATATTATTGTACATGACTAGAAAGTAAAACATGAACAAAAGACTTTAAAACATAAAAAGCTCCTCAGGCAGCTCCTGAATTCAGTGGTCCTTGGGTATCTGTCATGCTCAAACTTCAGTACGTAGATCCACACCTTTATGAGAAAACTTAAACCAATACTATGTGAGACAATAATATTCCCTACTAGACACATGCAAGACATGATTGTGACTATTTTTTTTTAAAATTAAACTATGTGGCTAAAAGTGGCTATAAATGCAAGATTTGGTTATGACCCAATGAAGCCAAGAACCTAAGACTCAATAGGAAGACCGGACACTATATGGGTTGCCTACGTATTACACCCCGAAAGACGAGAATCAGGTATGCGTAGTTCGGGCAGATTGGATACAGTCGAGAATTTAAAAAAACAACTAATTTAGAGAAAATATATTTTTTGTCTTTTCCTTGAAAATGATGAAACATGCGAAATCTTTTTGGATTTTTTTTCCCTTTTTTTAATTTTTTTAATTTTTGAAAAATGATGAAAAAGTGCAAAATCTTTTTGAATTTTTCAAGCTCTTTTTTTTCCTTAACAAAATGTGACAGAAAATATAATTGGGCCCCACTCGCTTTATCTTCACACTTCACCCTCTCTTTTTCTTTTTTTTTCATTGTTTTTTTTTTCTTTTCATTTTTTCATTTGTCCTCAACTATCATTGTTCCGCCAAATGACCATTTTACCCTTGAATAAATGCAATATGTAGCACATAGGATGCATCAGGATGGTCTTTTATTTTTAGGTACACAGTCCTAGACGGACCCAACCCCTGTGTTGAGTCCCCAAGTTCAACTGTACATGATGCAAACAAGCGCTCCTACTAGGGATCCGGTATGAGGCTGAGTTATTCTAAGTTTAAAACCTGGGCGTATTGTTCTAGACCTGGCTTACCCGAGCGGATAACTCGAGTCGTGGGGGGCAGCGTACTGGAAACCAAAAGATGATCCGGCTTTGCAACTTGTCCGAACCTCATTCTAAATTGGGATATGACACTAACAGAAAGAAGTCACGCCAACGTGCACTCCTCAGAAGATAGAAGAAAAGGGTTTAGTAGTAGTTTATATACAGTTCAGATAATATCAAAGCGGTAAATCAACATTTAGCACATTAGGCCCAAACATGTAATAAAATCAGACAATAAATAAAGTCAAATATAACAATTATTTTAAGCTCGAATTCTTGAACCCTAAACCAGAAGTTTTGGGTTCTGTTTCCCAGTAGAGTCACCAGAGCTGTCACACCTCCTTTTTCCTATACCCCCGAAAGGGTATAAGGGAGTTTTTGCAACCTTAAAGTAACAATCGGAACAGGATTTATTTATTTAAAGATTCATAGTCGTCACTTGGGATAATTTATGGTGTTCAAGTCACCGGTTCAAATCCCAAATCGAGGAAAAGATTGACTCTATTTTACAGTCCGCGAACATAGAAATACGGATAAAGAATTATGTTAAATCGGGAGAAGGTGTTAGGCATTCCCGAGTTTCGTGGTACTAGCACGGTCGCTCAACTGTTATTATTGGCCCAGTTATCTGATTTTAGATCACTTTTAAACCTATGTACATTTTAACTTTAAACCGCTTTTAAATATTCTAAGAAAGATTTCAACGATATCTAAAATACGTCTTTGGACCACGCCACATGAAATGTACCCGCAGTTCGAGATATATTTTATTTAACATTTTTATGGATTTGAGTCACATGAAATGCACACCCGAGTTCAAGAAAATTAATTTAAATTACGCGCCTAAAGCAACTACGCATTTTTAACTTTGCGAGGGGCATGGAAATTCAATTAAATGGCACGCCTCGATTTCTAAGGATTAAAATATTAATTAAGCGAGGGCCATACATTTTGAAATTTTATTTGGCATGGAACACCTCGATTCCTTTCAATTCCAAGCTAACCCAACGAAATGGGTTCATGCCGATATAATCAATCCAATATGCCTTTTAATATGATCCAACACTCACATTTTATGAATAATCTTAGCACAAGTTAAATTGTAAACAGTTTATACAACCTTCACTTCTCTTTAACTTTTCCAATTCATTGAGTTCTAAATAAAGAAAAATCCAATAAAAATGAAGATATCATGCTGCCTTCAAACAAACACAAAAAAACGGCAGAGTTAAACATCATAATTATTATCCTCGTTCAAGTGTACAAAGAGTTGGACTCTTTCAAAAATAGATATGCTCAAATAGCAGTTGAATTCGAAAGCATAATACTCTTAAAATCGACTCAAAACATAAACTATTATTTAAACGTGGTATAATCTCCAATCATGAAGTAATTGTGTGAGCAGATATCAATGAACAATCGACCCTTTTTTTTAAAACACATAATCAATATCAACAAAATAAAAAGTAATCCAAACAATTAAAACAACCAGAACATGCCTATTCTCAGTGAACAAACATAAATATGGAACCCAATACCCAATTTCTCAGATTATATTTGAAAAGTAATTTTCAGCTGGATGTGTACATACCTTAGAGCAGCACAATAACAGGTACTTTTCAGCTAGATGTGTATATACCTGATAATAGGTGAATTGAACTATGATTAAGCCCCAAAAGAATCACTTTCTTGTAGAGTTTTTATTGTAAAAGTGATAGCAAAATGCTCTTATTAGTGCTTTTCATATTTTTCAGGTTACACACATTAGAAGAAGGCTATGGAGTAGTTTTGTATCATTTATGGAAGAAAAAGAAGCCAATCGCATCAAAGTCGCCAAGTGAACCATGTGAAATACACAAACGAGGCCTGGAAGTGAACTGCCGCGGTCCCAGCGTGGGCGCGGTAGAACTGCGGTGAGCTGTTATAGGAGATTCAGAGAGGCCTTTTGGCCGCGGTCCCAGCGTGGGCACAGTAGGACCGCGACAGGCGACGGGAACTTAAGGGACTGAAGTGCAAATTCCAGAATTCTTAGCCCAAAACCCTATTTTAATACTAGGACTCGCCCAAATGAGGCATGTAACATTATTAGAGAGTACTTTGAAAAGAAAAACAAGTGTGAGAAATCACCCAAAACATTATTGTTTCTATTCTTCTTTATTTTCTTGCAATTTATGATTATGAATCTTTTAGTATTTGATTTTCCCATTATCATGAGTAGCTAAAAACCTTAATCTAAGGTTTTGGTGGAACCCGTTGTGGATGAGCTTATTGTGATGTTAATATAGTTTTGATTGGTTGTTAATCTCTATTTGTTCAACTACGTTCTTGTTGTAGTTGATTGAAGGGCCCTCAATTAGCTGTGCCTATTCATTATGTATCTACTTGAGAGAGAGTGTATATTTAGGTAGTTGTTTGAACAACATCACTCCCGGAGTATAGGCGAGAGTCATAACCGAGGGTTTAGAGGTTGGATTAGAGATAACGATACCTCGGGTGCAGTCTAAGTAAACTGTAATGAAATCTAGCTAGCGTAGCTTGAGAGGGTGCGTCTAATAATTTTCATAATTACTTGAGAGAGAGTTATGATAGCTGGAGAGTTCATGGTTGATAGAGACAACTAAATCATAGCTATAAGAAACATACTCCTAAGGAAATCAACAACGGGGGAAACTATTACCTTAGACATTTACTTCTATTATTTACAACTGCTTGTTAGTTAATTCTTAGTTTATTATTCTTTTTTAGCTATAGCAATATAAAAACATCGTCAATTATTATTCATAAATATTGAAAAAGTTGATTATTAAGAATTTAGTGATCTAACAATAATAGTTGATACGTTAATTCCCTGTGAGATTCGACTCTGGGCATAATACCCTGGATTATATTTGCAACACCCGCTTAGTCTTTTAATAGAAACAGTTGAGAGTGATCAATACCTAAGAGCAGAACAATAATGGGCCACGACCGAAACCCGACACAACAACTCGTACCAGAAAACCTCAGCTCTATTTCTTGCCTCCTTGTGAATTTATGCATTAGCTTTCAGCAGAGAAAAGAGTTGTCGGGATTTTTCCATGGGGTGTCAAAGGTTAGAGATTAGATGGCAAAAAGTAGAAGCTTTTCAAAAGAGTTTGGGTGAGGCTCTTTTCGTTCTTTTGGGTCTGTTTATGTGTATGGCTGCTGCCGGTATGGTCGTTTGAAGAAGGGGTCGCCGGTGTTAGCTTTTCTGGCGTGGACGCTGGCAGCTGCAAGGTGAAAGGAGACGGCTTGATAGCTGTGAATCATAGAGAGGTCGTTGGTCGGGTTAAGAAGAAACCATGGAAATTGGTCTTTCTTCTTTTCTTTGAGGAAGATGCAGATTAACCGGGGGGTTCTTTTTACTCAGAAGCGGTGGATTCTTTGTATGTTTTTGCTGATAGGCGTTACTTCCCCTATGTATAGGTCTAGGTCTAATGTGTATTTTTTTGTGTATTTTGCCAATTATTCCCTAGGTCTTTTTGTTTTAAGTCCTTAGGATCTTTTTATTTATTTTTTGTTCCAAAGAAAAGTCTAGAAGGGTCCCTAGGATTAGCTTAATGGTTATCGGATATTGAGCTTAAGGAATGGATTAGAAACTTGGGCCTTTATGACTAACTATGTTTAAAATTAGTTTAATTAACTAAAAGTATTATCAAAAATATTAATTAGCTCTACTTAAGTAAAAATAATTATTAAAATAAGACTGACTATTAAAACAAAACTATTTGGTTTTGGTATTTTTTCAAGATTAAATATGACTACAAAACATTAATGAACATATTTTTGTAATTTTTGTTTTCTTGTAATAAAATAAAAGTAAAATAGTAAAAATGAGTTGACGTAGCTATATTAGGCCTAAATTAAATATTTACGTGCTAAAATATGAAAAATTTTGGGGAGGGTCAAAAATCATATGTCTACATCCATTAAGACCATATCCGATTTGTAGCAATAGATCGCCTCTCAGAATGAGGTAAGAGCACCTTATTGACCAGTTCAAAGAGAAGCTGATACTCATGAAGCAATACATTCTTATGCACCTGTTCCCCATGCTAAATAGCTTGCTCCTTCATGATGGCTCTCCTAAAGTGTACACCACAAACACCCTTTACAAAGGACATCCCTTCACATGGAATTCTGAGAACCTTTCCCAATGTTGAAGCGTCAAGTACAATGTCTAATCCATTTACTAGTGCACAAATATGATCCCCCTCAACAGTGAAGAGAGATACGTAAAAAGTTTGTATCGCATCTTCGTACACCAGAGGCATGCTCCCTTCAAACAAGTGTTCTCATTGTTGAAATTCCACAATCTCCAGAATTTGTCTTATACCAGCCATATCTAAAATTTCTGGATCAAATGTACGACCCTACAAGACTCTCTGAGTTCTTAATCTCTGCTGCCAAAGACTACTATCACAGGACATGGTCCTCAGTGAACCGGGTTCTTTAACAGTTTCCTGTTTTTGTTTGCTAGACCCTTCAACAGACTTCCCTTTCCAGCTTTCTATCCCCACATTATTATTTTCAGACATGGCTTGCGCAGTTTGACTCCTTTTAGATTTGTTGTTGCCCTTCATTGATGGCCCATTTTGTTGCTCAATAATTTCAGCAGAAGCCTTTTCCATAGACTTTTGAGCTTTCGTAGATTGTTGTACTAAGGAACCAGGTTCCCTTGCAGCATTTTTGTCAATTCGATTTACTGACACACTCTTATTAATGACAAATTCTCTTTGACTCATTTTCCTCTTTTTCCTTGTCTTGATACTCCTATTACTTTTCTGCAATGTGGATTCAAAACTCTCTTGCTGCTATGACCTGATAGTGGGTGACTTGAAAGAGGACTCTATGTGCTTAGAATAATCAGGAGGTGCATGAGTGGGTTTGCATGGAAGAGAATCAGGTTCTTCAGAAGGTTTTTTTCTGAGAACGTCTCATGAGCCAAGACTCGAGGAGCACTGTGGTTCTTACTTCTCCTAGGAATGGAGCCTCTTCTCTTTGATACTCAAATGAGAGATACACTCCTTCATTTAACAACCATGATGTTATGTGCTGCTTCTTTTTCTGATGATTTTGAGAGTAGAATATACTATAAAAATGAATTTTAATAAGCTCGCCGCCTATATTTCTCAAATCTTTTCATTGGTAGTGGCATAAATTCAACACCCTTTTCTATCAATGATGTTGCAGCTACAGCCCTTTCAACAAACTTCTCCGCCATTTGCTTGAATGACATCCACACCATGGCAGTGACAGGCAATCCTCGTGCAGACTTCAATAACCCATTGAAAGACTCCAACACATTTTTAGTCAAAATTCTCCATCTTCTGCTACCATCCTTATGCAAAGCCCACTTTTCAGGATTATGTTGCAGTAACTAATAATACCCTGCCTCATCTTCTTACCTGATAGATTCCATGTGCGCCCGGAATTTATTCTCCTGGTGATCTGTTGCTGCCATCCACATTAAATCATGCAGATCCTTGTTGGGATATGCCTTATTGAAATTGTCCTTCAGGTACCTCATACAATAACGGTGGTACGCATAAGGTTCCTGCCATTCAGACAAATGCTCTACAAAACTTAGTATACCCCCATGCCGATTAGATATTAGACAAATACCTGAACGTTATTTGACAACATGATCCTTCAAGTGGTTCAAAAATAGCGTCCACGTCTCTTGACTTTCATTGGCATATATGGCAAAAGCTAGGAAAAATATTTGTCCATTGGAATCCACTGCTACGGCGATCAACAACTTAATATCATACTTTTCATAGACATGAGTACCGTCTATGGATATTACCGGACGATAATGTACAAAACCATCAATTGCTGGTTTAAATGCCTAGAACATGTATTTGAATATATATTCCGGTATTCCCGAACTTCGCTCAAGTTTCCATTCAACAACGATCCCGGAGTTAAAGTGTTGAAATGTGGGCATGTACCTGTGTAGATCTGCAAATGACTTATCCCAGTTATCATAAACAATTTCACACCCATGTTTACGCCCGAGAAATGCCTTTCTTTTGGTAATGGTATAGCCATATTCCTGGTGGACGGATGTAATGCACTCTTTGATCTTGTACCTTATGGACACTTCAATGTGTGGAATCAGGACAGGAAAAATCAAGTCAACATCTAAGTTGAAGTGATTCCCATTGAATGTGTCCATTTCACAAATGTGGGTGCCAATATATTTACCCACTTTCCACATACCTATTTTCTTCTTGCTCGCACGCAACGTCCAATGACAACCCGTAAACCATCTACAAAAAATAACCTTGTATACATCCGGACTTGACTCCCATACCGTCATCTCACAACACTCCTTTACACTGTACATTTTTTCCGCCCTGCTTAGGCGCGCTTTTTTAGGAAAAAGCATGCCTTTGCCAGCACCGTTGGTCTAGACTCATCTCACATTGTTATCCGAATTTCATCAAAATCCCTTGTGAGGGCATCCACATCTGCCATACTTGGAAAATGATCAAGGTAGGGAATATTCTTTGAATGAAATGGCATGCGGGGCTCGTACACTCTTGGTCTAACGGGAGGTGGAGCATTCTCTCTTGTCAAATCAGATTTGACATTCTCTTCCTTCTCATCATCACCCTCGTTAGGGAAGGGTGTGTCATCTCTAGACTCATCTGTATCATTGTTATAATTACTATTATCTTCCTGACTCTGATCATCTGCCAAATCCCTAGTAAATACATTATCTACAGGCAACTGAGTGAGGGCAGGACCATCAAATTGCTCGTTTTCACTGTACAAATAATAAAATAATAAGCTACTCAAATTGATAAATACTATACATATAGCTATATCACTTCACTTACAAGTCGTAATGTGTTGACATTTCATGATGTACATTATCATGTTGGTGATGACTCCTGGATGGATCACCATGATCCAATAAACCAAAACTACGCTTATTCTAACTTGGCGTGGGTTTTTAACTTGTAAAATTCATATCTGGACGGACCCCATGTGGAATATATATGTGTTAATACAAAATCAATACAACAAAAATAAATACGTAACACAAAGAAAAATTGAAGTTTACCACTCGTCTTGTGCATTATGTAAAGTAGGAGAGAAATTATTTGCTCGCTACTCATTTGCCTATGGAGATAAGTTTAGATCCGGCCAAACTCTTTCAGCCGGAACCTGTTCGGCTAAAACTGCTCAAAAATAACCACCCAATGATATAGGCTTATCCCTGCTTGCGCAACCTCATTATTGCGAATGTCTTCAACCTTCACGTACATTTCCAACATTTTTATCAAAATTAATTCCCGGTATTCATCCGGAGTCCCCAAGAAATCTCTTAGAGTTTCATCATCCTCGATGTTAAACTCTACATAACAAGCAACCCCTTGCGGAGTGACATAATACGGATATCTTCTAGTTACTTTAAGGTACAGCGAACGTTTGCTCACACTCATTTTATTACACAACAAGGATATCTGTCTATCGTACTCCATTGTAAGTGGCAACTTAACTTGACTTTGTGGAGATAAACTATATCTCACTGAATTATTCGCCACCACAACCTCACCCCCCTCCCTCAAATATAACGAAACCCTTATATTATGACAAAATGCTTGAGAATTTAACAATAAGAAAAATCTAATAGGAGTTGAGAATATTTCTGAATGAATTTTTGCAAAATCTTTAACGCATTTAAATAAGGCAATGCCCAACGGGGGGGAGGGGGGTTCAAATTTTTGAGGTAAAACGCTCTTTTAAAATGTGTTTTACATGTTTGCATTATTGTTATGTCAGTTAAGCACAAAAGAGTTATTGGTGGGCCTACAAATAAGTGAAGCGCATTTCATAAAAGCGTTTTATATAAAGCGTGTTTTACCTTAACATCCAAAACGGACGTTAAAGTAAAGCGCGCTTTAAAGCCGCATTTTAGATATTTTGGTCACTAATTTTTTCCCTCGCTTATTTCGGTCTTTTGAGTACAAAAAGCAACATTTAGATTCCGGATTCCCCAAATCATGATCTAAAAACAGAGATATTAAAAAGCCAAAGTACTCCTGAAAAATAACAAAAAACACCCAAAAAAAAGAAAGAAAAGAAGAAGATGAAAGCTAGAAAAACAGAGAGAAAAAGAGCTAAAAGATAAATCAACAAACAATTATTCTTGTCCATTAATTGATTCAGACTGAACCAAGGAAATCCACACGCAACCAAAAGGGAAAAAAAGTAAAAAAAGAAGAAGAAAATTTCATGTTGGCTATGATGAGTGGCAACGACTACTTTGGTTAGTAAACATGTCAAAATTATATTTTTCAAGAAGGTTAACTTAAGTGGATTCGAAATTAACTCAATTTCAAAAATATTGTTTAACATATGCAACTTAATTCTCGGATAATATGAGGAGCTAATTGTTCTGTCTCTAATTTTAAGTTTTTGTAGTGTTCCCAAATCCCAAGAGCATAGGTCATTATATTATCAATTTTCTTTAAGAGTGGAAAGTCGAAGATGAATGTTTTGGTTGAGGGAGGCAAAAGAGGAGGAGATATTAACTATTCAAAAAAGTGAAGATTTAGGACCGTTTGGTCATGAGTTTTGTCAAAATAAATTTTGGATTTATTTTCAAAACTCATGATTGGTCATAAATTTTGCCCATATTTTGGCAAAATTCCAAATTTCAAACCCCAAATCCCAAAATCACCCCAATTGTTGATTTTAGGCCAAAATCTCAAAACTTGAGAATTATATATATGTTTTTTTAAAATAAAGTTGGAAAATATGTTTTGAAAACGTATGTCCAAACATATTTTCATATTCAAACTAAACTTCATCTAAATCAAATTTTTCAAAATAAATTTGAAATTTATGGTCAAACGCTAGCTTGGAGAAATAGAGCGCATCCTTCGAAGATAACTGCTTCCATGTCTTTATATCTTTTTAATAAATTTTGAATCCTTACTGGCTACTGCAGTGCCGGCTCAAGAAGACGCCGCTAAAGTAAGTGCTTTAGGCCCTCCAAAATTGAAGGCCACAAAATTATTTATTTTATATATTATTTATTAATAAAGAAATTAAATTTTATACTTTATATTTTGGTATATGATAGAGGTTATTCAGATAAATAATTAAATTTTATAAGAAACATGCAATATATGAAAATAAATAACTTGATGACGACCAAATAATTAAAACAATGAAGTATCTTTTTGAGATGTGATCGGATAACGCTATTTTTTCACTTTAAAATAGACTTGAATTTTTTCAAATATATGAAACTATTTTGATGTCTACTTAGTAGTACATAGTTGAGATTATTACAATATAAGAACTTATTAAAATACTATCTTAATTGTCAACTTTTGTTTCTTATAAAATAGAGTATAAGCCTTAGTGAGGTTAAGTTACCAAGTATCTCTAGTGGTAGAAGCTAGCAGGTAACCGAGCAAATAATCAAGATACGTAGAGATGGATGCATATGCAATCGTTACAAAATTAAAGCAAAGGAAAAATATTAAATAAATTAAAGCCTCTTATTAAAATGTGGCTTTAGGACAATTTTCCTTGAGCCGCCTCTACCTTACTGTTAATTGAAACTCTTATTGTAAAACGTCCAATTATAGAATAACTCTCCAAACTGTCGTTTAGTCGTTTTAAAACAGAACATGCAAATCGTAAAACATAGGGTGCAATCCTTACTTTTTTTCTTTGTGAAACCATCAGTTGTCATTGCCATAAAAATGTTTTGACATGATTTTTTGCTATAGAAAACAGTTTTAAGCCAGAAAAACCTTGGGCTAAACCAATTGGTTTTAAAACCAACTACTCATTGGATTCTCAGAAAAGAAAACAATAAGTTGACCTCCGTTACAAACATATATTACTCCATTGTGAATGTGCATTTGTACTCTGTTATAAATAAGTTTTCTGAAGAAGCTTGTCTATATTGGACTCTATCATAAATATATTTATTTATTTAGTATTTTATTGGAAATAAGCCTCTTGAAGAAGCTTGTCCTTTCGGCACTCCATTGTGGATAAATATTGCTCATGTAGAAGATTATATATAGCTCGTACAATAACATCTTACAAGAAGATTACACACCAGCTTGCAAGCAGCTTACACAACAGTTTGCAGTAGGATCTTACAAGCAGCTTATACAGCAGTTTGCAGTAGCAGCTTACACAACAACTTCCTTTCTTCTATAAGTAGAAGAGATTTCAGTTCAATATCTAGATTAGTTTGAACTTGAATAATATATCAATCTCTCTCTATACTTGTCTTTAGTTTATTTACTTTAAAAAAGATTTATTTTATTTTATAATACGTTATGAGCATGAGACTCTGCTATTTTGAGCACTTACTTTGAATTTAATTTTTATTTCAGTGTCCATCTCTGATGTAAGGCAAAGCTCTTACATCCGTGGTTAGATCTTATTCATTCTGAGCATCATAAGGCAAATTATATCCTTGAGGCGGTGAGCTTTTCTTCTTGATAGTACTGAAGTGGATATCACTTACGTATGGAGTGACCAAATTTATCTAAAGTAATTTTAGCCTTTTGCTTATATTTGATTTAATATTTTTATCATCACTTGCTTCATTATGTGCTACGTGGACGGTACCTATCTTGGTATTTATTTCCATCCTAATTATCTTAATAAAGAATTACAAAGTGGATAATATTGTTAGATCCATTTAAACTCCAGCACAGTTTGCAAGAAATATATGTTTTGTATATCTCATTGTAACTAAATTTTGTTAATCACCGGAAGTGGTATATGCCTATGACTACCAAAAGTGATAAATTAGGTTTTTATGGTTACAATTGAATATAAGCTAGAGAAATATTCTCTATATTACATGCACACCTCGATTTGTTCCTGAAGTGGTAAATATATTAAAAGAGGTTGAAACATCACAATTTGATGTGATTAATGCACGTTCAGATAATTATGTCTGATTTCTTAAAGGATGAGAACTTTTGATAATATTAATCCATTCCCTAGAGTGAATGTGACAATATTAAAAAAATTATAAATATGAACGTGCCCTTGATGTAAATATATTATGATATATCTCCAGAAGAGATAGTGTGATTGAGAGAATATATACACAATTTTTCCTATTTTAAATTTGCTCATGAAGTAGTAAAACAATTGAAATTTTCTCCTAAAGAAGAAAAATAATATGAAACAATGTCTTTCTGTGCTTATACTAAATAATGAGCTATTTAAAGTTATTTTTGAAGCATATTTTTATTCTTTGGAGTAAGTGAAGAAATACCACAACTCACCTCCCGAAGAGGTAGAATAACAAAGGATATAAATATTATTTTTGTAGCATAGAGATCATTGTAGTACATACCTATTGTATGTCAAACATTTTTGAAAAAATTTCATTATAAGAAAAAAGGATTCTTGTAGAATACTTTCAATTATAACCACGTTAATATATTATGGTTAGTTATAGAGTTTTTGTGAAGAGCCGACCGATCGTCTAAAGAATTAACGCTCCGATCCCCTATTAACTGCAGTCTCCATATTTGTTTATGCTATTTTGATTTGTCGGTATGTTCGATTTTGAGTTTCAGAGTATTTTAGGACACTTAATCCCTAAAGGAGAGCTTAAGCTTTAGAATTTGGACCGTAGTCGGAATAGTGTGAAGACGACCTTGGAATAGAATTTTGATAGTTTCGTTAGCTCCGTTGGATGATTTCGGGTTTAGGAGCGTATCCGGATTCTGTTTTGAAGGTCTGTAGCTAATTTTGGTTTGAAATCCAGAAAGTCAAATTTTTGAAGTTTCCGGTTCGATAGTGAGATTTTGGTCCGAGGGTCGGAATGGAATTTAGGAAGTTGGAGTAGCTCTGTAGGGTTGAATGTGACGTGTTTGCAAAATTTCAGGTCATTCGGACGAGGTTTGATAGACGTTTTGATCGAACACATAAATTTTGAATTTTTGAAGTTCTTATACATGAATCTGATGTTAAATTGGCGTTTCGATGATGTTTTAGGCATTTTAAGGATTGGTATAAGTTTGACTAGTGGTATATGACTTGTTCATGCTTGTGGTTGAGGTCCCGAGGGCCTCGGGGTGATTTCAGAGGGTTGTCGAAAGAATTGGAAGTGGTTTAAAGCAACTGAAGCTGTTGATCTCTGTCATAATCGCACCTGCGGTTAGGTCCCGCAGGTGCGGAGCCGCAGAAGCGGCGCTATGATCGCATAAGTGCAAAGGGGGAGAGTCAGCAGGAGCCACAAAAGCGGATTCGCATCTGCGTAAGGGCAATCACAGGTGCGGAAGCTAGGCGTTAGTGAATTGTCGCAGATGCGACTTTGGTCCGCAAAAGCGGGACCACGGGTACGGTCCCATGATCGCAGAAGCGATTAGCTGGGCAAAACATATAAATAGTTGCCATTGCAAATTTGAGTTATTTTCACCTGTTTTCAAACAGGAAGAAGCTTTGGGGAGCATTTTCAAGGGAGATTTCAAAGGAATTCAATTGGGTAAGATCTTTGGTCCTTAAACCCGTTATTGTGGTGATTTTTATCATTTTAAGCATGAAGATTTAAGGAAAATCAATGGTTAATTGAGGGTTAGGGCTTGATTAATTAGAAACCTTTGAGTGATGATTTGAGGGATTTTTGAGGTTCGATTTTGGTACTTTTGGTATGACTAAACTCGTAAGAGTATGAGGATTCTAAAAATATAAATTTGACCCGATTCCGAGATGTGGGCCCAAGGAGCATTTTGGTCATTTTACCTAAATTCGCATATTAGCTTAGAATTTATTTGCAGAATCAGTTACTTGAAGTGTTATTTACATTATGCAATTGAATTGATTAGTTTCGGGCCATTTGGAGTCGAGTACTCGTGGCAAAGCGTGGTTTCAGGTTGATTTTGAGTTGGTTCGAGGTAAGTGGCTTGCCTAACCTTGTGGGGGGACTTTCCCTTAGGATTTGGTATTATTGATAATTGAAGTGAGGTGACGAGCGCATACTTGTGCTAATTGTTGAAAATCCAGTTTTTGCTAAGTAATTAGAATTGTGTTTTCTTCTCATGTTATTACTACCTGCAATTTAAGTATGTTGTTATCTTAGGGAAGCATGTCTAAGTGACTTACCTGCTTTATTTGCTCAAATTGCTTTACCTGAATTATGTGCAGCATGCTAGGCTAGAATTACTGTTTGCCTTGATATGAAATCTGACATTTGCTGAATATTCTTCATGTTGCTGATATGTATTTACATTTGGGATACCGGTAGATCCTCCTTGGTTGTTTATTTGGGACTATGGTGGGACTCCGGTAGATTCCCCTGCATAGTGATATGGAACTACAAAACTGCACCCGGTAGGCTCCCCCAGTACTGGGTATTTATATTTGGGACTATGGATCGGGGTTCTGATATATCCCTGAGCACTAATAGTTGGACTACGGGACGGGATTCCGAGAGATCCTTCAGATGTATATATGATGGACTATGGGACAGTATTCTAGGAGATCCACTGGATAGTTGTAATTGAGCCTACTGGACGGTATCCTGGAAGGTATCCCGGTTGTTATCTTTGTGATGAGCTGTATTCCATTTCTGTGTTTATTTGGCCTATATTGTAGTTGTTGCTGTTCTTTCTACTTTTGTTACTTTTACTGTTGTACTTATTTATTCTGTTTGCTCTGCACTGTTATTTATTATGTTTGCTCTACACTATTGAACCTTATATTTTATATAACCTTAGTAGGGCCCTGGCCTTCCTCGTTACTACCTGATCGAGGTTAGTCTTGGCACTTACTAAGTACCGCTATGGTGTACTCATGCCCTTTCTGCGTATGTTTTTCATGTGCAGATCCAGGTACCTCCGCTCAGTCTTATGATTCGTGAGGCGAGGCGCGTGTAGGGACTCCGAGGTATATCTGCCGTGTCCTTAGATCAAAGCGTCCCTTTCTACTCTTCCTTTTGTATTAGCCCTTTTATACTTTTGTTTCATTGTTAGGTATTCTGGGGATAAATGCTTGTAGATATTCAAAGGCTTGTGATCATGAGATTCCGAGTTTTGGAAAGCGTTAATAGTTTTGAGAATTGTTATTGTGTTTGTCGAGCGGCACTTTTAAACACTCTTTTATTTCACTATTTCGATTTTATTATTTCTTCCGCAAATTTGGTTTATTTTTCGCATTATTAGGCTTACCTAGTCATAGAGACTAGGTGCCGTCACGATGGTTCACGGAGGGCAAACCGGGGTCGTGACAGTTTCCAGAAGGAAATAACACTCATGTATATTTCCTTGAAGGATGTACTGACAATGTGATTGTCACTTTTATTAAAATATTCAGATGTTAATGACATTTCTCCCTAAAGGAGACAATTTTCATAAACTTGGTGGTAAAAAATATTGAAACTCTTAATTTCTTACATTTATAATTTAGAATTATCTTTATATTGTTCATTTTATTTTTATTTTCTCTCATGCTACTAGAAGCGTCTTAGAAATATTTGATAGTACAAAATATATCAAAAACTTCTGAAGAGCTAACTTTTGTCTAGAAGACACATGACACCAGTAGTGTTCGATAAATATTAGATTGTGGATAATAAATGAAGGCTCTAGGAGAGATTATATACAAATATGTCATTCATATTATATGGTTATGGTCAAAACATATGTTGTAGTAAACCTGAATGATAGGTTTTCAATATCTTTGTCTTATGCTTCTAATGCTTTGATGATCTGACAAACTTGTTATGAAGAACCTGATCCACATTTCAACTATCCTGGTCCAAGTCTGAAAATCAAAAAATGAATGAACGACCTTAGGGAGGAACACAACAGGGACGTGGTGACGTGGTCCCTCTGGGTTCTCCGACAAATGTACAAGTCAGTAACTGTCCGCAATCATTATAAAGAGGAATACAACAGGGACCTGGTCTCTAAAGGTTCCCTGGCAGAAGTACAAGTCAACTGAACAGCTGGAACGTAACAGTAGAAAGTGACTATCTCACAACTGTTATAGAAGAGGAACACAACTGGGACCTGGTCCGTTAGTGTTGACAGAAGTACAAGTCCACTATCTAGCTGGAACACAACTGCACAGAAGTGACTGTGAAGACAGTACATTAGTCACTTCTCATTGGGAAGAAGCGTGCATCAAGAATTGACATCACTATCCATTGTGATATCTTTTATGATATAACAACCAGGTGCAAAACACAACACCTTTGTGTATCAGTGATATTCTCTCAAGCATAACAACGTTCATCCGGCATTGAAGTCATTGGTGTGACAAGAACAAGAAGACAACTCCACTAAGGATTAGTTTCTTAATGAGTTTATGTACATCCGTAGTTGAGTTGTAATATTATTGTTTGCTCCTCATTATATTTCTTAGTTTGCTTTATTAGAAGCTTTATCTTAGGAACAAACCAAAAATTCATAAACTTCCGAGTTTTTGTTGTGACTAGGAATAGTCATAAGTTTAAAGCCTTTGTAACTAGGATAGTTATAAAGTGGCTTGTGGTGGGTGCATCACAAGTTAGTTGAAGTCTTTGCAACACTGTTAAAGTCGTCTTAGCTAAAGTGTTTTCTAACTAAGCCTAACTCACCCCAATACCGTTGCAGGTAAACACGCATGACGATCATAGAAGCTAAAGGTACAGTATGAACTACGAAAGAGGAGTTGCTAAAGCCTTTTTTTTCAAAAATTTGGTCTGGCATCAGGTCCCTGTACCCCAGGTTAGTAGTAATGTGCTTATTACGCATGCCTTCACAAAACAAAACAAAATTTTTTAACAAAATTAACTCAACTGCCATATTATCCGACTTTTCAAAGTCTGCATGTCATGTCTTGTCTTTCAAATCCCTTCATCCCCTCTACACGATATCGCTTTCTTACAAACCTATCGTCGTTTTCAGAACTACTTAGAACATGTTTCTCTCTCTCTCTCTCTCTCTCTCTCTCTCTCCTCTCATCATTAGCTTTTCTTCCAATAAAACTTTCCTTCTCTCTCACAGCAAGTCATGAACCTTCATCCTTTCTGTGTAGCTGTGATCCTCTCCTCATCTCTCTCTTCCAATCTACTCACCTTCCAAATACCCCTATAATGGAGATCGAACAATCAACTCCTTCTCCCACCATTAACACCACTCCCACTTCCTTGACATCCTTGAAATCATCCCTAGAGCATCACTATTTCACGCCTTCTACTAGTTTACCCACTCTTGGATCCTCCTCCGTTCCTGCAGTTTTCCCTTTTCTAATAAACCCTGTTTTCCATCTTTTTGAAAACCATATGTCCAGCCACTCCTATGATGTCATCAAAGAACACTCAGGAGTTTTTACCTCCCAAGTGCCAAAAGCCCTTGAGGATAATCCTGACCAATAGCTGAACTCCTCCATCCTGGACTTAGTGATTCTCTCAAAATCAGCAGAAAAAGAAGCAGCGCATAACATCATGGTTGTTAAATGAAGGAGCGTATCTCTCATTTGAGTATCAAAGATAAGAGGCTCCATTCCTAGGAGAAGTAAGAACCACAGTGCTCCTCGAGTCTTTGGCTCATGAGACGTTCTCAAAAAAAAAACCTTCTGCAGAACCTGATTCTCTTCCATGCAAACCCAGTCATGCACCTCCTAATTATTCTAAGCACATAATGTAACGACCCGGCCGGTCATTTTCAGAATTTATGCCCCGAACCCCTATTAACTGCTTCCCCTAAGTTAATTTATGCTATTTTGGTTTGTGGGGACGTTCGGTGTTTAGATTCGGAGTGTTGTGGGACACTTAGTCCCTAAATGAGAGCTTAAGTGTTGAAAAATGGTCCGTAATCGGAACAATATGAAGACGACCTCGGAATGGAAATCCGATGGTTCCGTTAGCTCTGTTAGGTGATTCGGGGTTGGGAGCGTGTTCAGAATGTATTTTGGAAGCCCGTAACTCATTTAGGCTAGAAATGCCAAAAGTTAGTATTTTGGCGATTTCCGGTTGACAGGTGAAATTTTGATTCGAGGGTCGGAACAGGATTCCGAAAGTTGCTGTAGCACCATCATGTCATTTGGGACGTGCGTGCAAAATTTCAGGTCATTTGGACGTGGTTTGGTCGGGTTTTTGATCGAATGCGTGTTTTTGAAGTTTTAAAAGAACTTAGACTTGAATTTGATGTAATTCGATGATTTTAGTGTTAGTCGAGGTGTTTTGATAGTTGGAACAAGTTTGAATAATGTTTTAGGATTGGTTGGCATGTTGGGTTGAGGTCCCGGGGGACCTCGGATGAGTTTCGGGGTGGTTTCGGACCATTTCTAAGCTATTTTTAGCTGCTGGTTTTTGGCTACAGCAGTGCTCTATGCGATCGCGGGGAATTGGATGCGATCCCGGTGAGTAAAATGTTAAAAAATTGCCAGTGCTTCGCGATCGCGTACAGTGCTTCGCGATCGCGAAGAAGGAAATTTTTGTTGCATTGATCCTACTTCGGAAGCTCACATCTTTTTATCTACAAGGAATTGTGAGGTGATTCAAAAACGAAAGTTGTAGCCCTTCGAGTGTAGTTTCCAGGAATCTAAAGAAATAGTAATTTGGACATCTGTATAAAAAGTTATGGACGTTACACTATAGGCAGTCCGAGAAGGATCTCTAATACACATGAATGAATTTGGAAGCTTATATCTTACAATGTATAAGGATTCAAGAAATGAGAAACATATGAAATTTATATCCCTATATGTCTAGTTTCCATAACATCAAACCATTTGTCATTCGGAGTTGTGTACAAAAAGTTATGACCATTATACTGAAGGCTATCCGGGGAAGCTGAAATTGTTCATCGCGATCGCGAAGAGCAAATTTTGGGCGAAGAAAAGTTGTTCTTCGCGATCGCAGAGAAATTTCCGCGATCGCGAAGAGTAAATACCTGGGCAGAAGCTTTATTTCATGGTTTCGGCCATTTTTAACATTTTTGGACC
>MU665877.1:52692-69199 GCA_026770625.1 Nicotiana glauca
TAATTGAATGCCTTGTGCGTGAGGTGACGAGCACGTACTTGAGCTAATTGTTGAAAACCCGAATTTTTACTTAAAATACTTGAACTCAATTTCTTTCGTATTTGCCTTATTCTACTTGCTATTATAGCCTGTGCTAGTATAAAAAATCACGTTTAGTGGAATTACTTGCCTATTTGTTTAAACTTCCTTGTTTGCACTTTCTAGATTAGTTTGAACTTGAATAATATATCAATCTCTCTTTATACTTGTCTTTAGTTTATTTACTTTAAAAAAAATTATTTTATTTTATAATACGTTATGAGCATGAAACTCTGCTATTTTGAGCACTTACTTTGAATTTAATTTTTATTTCAGTGTCCATCTCTGATGTAAGGCAAAACTCTTACATCCGTGGTTAGATCTTGTTCATTTCGAGCATCATAAGGCAGATTATATCCTTGAGGTGGTGAGCTTTTCTTCTTGACAGTACTGAAGTGGAGATCACTTACGTCTGGAGTGACCAAATTTATCTAAAGTAATTTTAGCCTTTTGCTTATATTTGATTTAATATCTTTATCATTACTTGCTTCATTATGTGCTACGTGGACGGTACCTATCTTGGTATTTATTTTCATCCTAATTATCTTAATAAAGAATTACAAAGTGGATAACATTGTTAGATCTACTTAAACTCCAGCAGAGTTTGCAAGAAATATATATTTTGTATATCTCATTGTAACTAAATTTTGTTAACCACCGGAAGTGGTATATGCCTATGACTACCAAAAGTGATAATTTAGATTTTTTATGGTTACAATTGAATATAAGATAGGGAAATATTCTCTATATTATATGCACACCTTGATTTGTTCCTGAAGTGGTAAATATATTAAAAGAGGTTGAAGCATCACAATTTGATGTGATTAATGCGCGTTCAGATAATTATATCTGATTTCTTAAATGATGAGAACTTTTGATAATATTAATCCATTCCCTAGAGTGAATGTGATAATATTAAAAAAATTATAAATATGAACGCGCCCTTGATGTAAATATATTATGATTTATCTCCAGAAGAGATAGTATGATTGAGAGAATATGTACACAATTTTTCCTATTTTAAATTTTCTCATGAAGTAGTAAAATAATTAAAATTTTCTCCTAAAGAAGAAAAATACTATGAAAAAATGTCTTTCTGTGCTTACACTAAATAATGAGCTATTTAAAGTTATTTTTGAAAAACATTTTCATTCCTTGGAGTAAATGAAGAAATGCCACAACTCACCTCCTGAAGAGGTAGAATAACAAAGGATATAAATATTATTTTTGTAGCATAGTGATCATTTTAGTACATACCTATTGTATGTCAAACATTTTTGAAAAAATTTCATTATAAGGAAAAAGGATTCTTGTAGAATACTTCCAATTATAACCACATTAATATATTATGATTAGTTATAGAGTTTCTGTGAAGACCCGAACTATCGTCTAAAGAATTAACGCTCTGATCCCCTATTAACTGCATTCCCCGTATTTGTTTATGCTATTTTGATTTGTCAGTATGTTCGATTTTGAGTTTCAGAATGTTTTAGGACACTTAGTCCCTAAAGTAGAGCTTAAGCTTTAGAATTTGGACCGTAGTCGGAACAGTGTGAAGACGACCTTAGAATAGAATTTTGATAGTTTCGTTAGCTCCGTTGGATGATTTCGAGTTTAGGAGCGTGTTCGGATTCTGTTTTGGAGGTCTGTAGCTAATTTTGGTTTGAAATCCCGAAATTTAAATTTTTGAAGTTTCCGGTTCGATAGTGAGATTTTGGTCCGAGGGTCGGAATGGAATTTAGGAAGTTGAAGTAGCTCTATAGGGTTGAATGTGACGTGTTTGCAAAATTTCAGGTCATTCGGACGAGGTTTGATAGACTTTTTAACCGAACACGTAAATTTTGAGTTTTTGAAGTTCTTATACTTGAATCTGATGTTAAATTGGTGTTTCGATGATATTTTAGGCGTTTTAAGGGTATAAGTTTGAATAGTAGTATATGACTTGTTCATGCTTGTCGAAAGAATTAGAAGTGGTTTGAAGCAGCTGAAGCTGCTGATCTCTGTCATAACCGCACCTGCGAATAGGTCACGCAGGTGCGGAGCCGCAGAAGCGGCGCTATGATCGCAGAAGTGCAAAGGGGGAGAGTCAGCAGGAGCCGCAGAAGTTGAAGTTAGGATAGTTATAAAGTGGCTTATGGTGGGTGCATCACCAGTTAGTTGAAGTCTTTGCTATAGGGTTACTGTAAAGTGGCTTGTAATAGAGAAATCACAAGTTAGTGAAGTTAAAATCCTACAAGATTAGGTCGTGGTTATTTTGATCCCCTTGTATGAGATTTTTTCACGTAAAAAATTCCTTGTCTTCTTTACTTTCAGTATTTATAGCATTCTCAGTATAATCTCATATAGGACCAGATACTATATAGTTTGGTGGGGTCATATAAATTAACAATTGATATCATAGCAGGTTCTTTCTAAAAAGTTAACACCTAGAAAGGATCTCAATGGCTGCTCCGCCCCAACTTTGAGGAAGGACAATCAACCTATAGACCTCCCAGATTTAATGGTCAGTATTATGGCTGGTGGAAGACCCGCATGCATGATTTTATGATGCCAGAAGATTCAAAACTATGGGACATCATTTGTGATGGTCCATATGTCCCCATGAAGAAGCTTGAAAAAACAGGACCAATGGTGCCGAAAAGGCAAAAAAGCGTACAGCAACATTGACAAAAAAATTATAGAAAAGAATTATTGTGCCAAGAAAATCTTGATGTATGGCATAGGAGCTGATGGGTACAGTAGCGTCTCAGCTTGTGACACTGCCAAAGAAATATGGGAAGCATTGCAAACCACACACGAAGGAACTACTCAGGTCAAATGGTCCAAGATCGACATGCTCACCACGGAATATGAGCTCTTTAGGATGAAGGATGATGAATCTATACAATATATGCACACCATATTCACCTCCATCATAAATGAACTTCACTCACTTGGAGATGTCATTCCCAAAAACAAGCTTTAAGGAAAATCTTCAGTTTTCTACCTGGGTCTTGGGAAAGTAAGGTTAATAGCATCACTGAAGCTAAAAATCTACAAACTCTAACCATGGATGAGTTGATTGGTAATCTGAAGACATACGAGATGAAAATAAAGAAAGACAGTGAAAGAAGAGAGCCTAAGAAGGAAAAGAACCCGATACTCAAAGCCGAAAGCAGTGACTCAAGTGATGAAGATAGTGGCATGGCCTATATCACTAAGAGATTTCAAAATATAGTTCGAAGAAATGGTGGTATACCAAAGTGGGACATTTCAAGTAAAGCAAGGAACAACGATCTCTATCACAGATGTGGAAAGCCAGGGCATTTCATCAAAGACTGTCCACTCGCAAAACTGGATCAATACAAATAAAATCCTAACAAAGCAGCAAAAAAGAACCTGGTTCCAGACAAGTGATTCAATCAAAAAAGTGATGCTGACAATATTGTTAAGTAGGCTCTTGCTGTGTGGGGAGACTCCTCTAGTGAATCCGAAAGGGAACCAGATGCAGAAAATAGTTCCATTATGCCAGTGGAAACTGAAGCAACGAAGTATGATTCTTTGTTCGCGTTGATGGCTCAATCTGATGATGATGAAGAAGACGATGAGGTAAACTTCAGGGATGTTCCGAGAAATCTGAAATCCTACTCTTCTAAAAAGCTAAGGTCGTTAGCTAATGTCCTAATTGATGCCTATTATAGCCTTGTTAATGATAAGGAGATCCTGACCATAGAACTAGGAGAGGTCGAACAATCTAGAGATGATCTAGTGGTTTGTGTAGTGGACCCAAATGAGACCATAACTAATCTTGAAAAAGAAAAGGAAGCCTTGAATGAAAAAAAACTAGTGTGGAAAATGAGAGAGAAGACCTGATGGAAGTAGTTGTTGATATAAAAGAAACAATGGAAGATCTTAGCAATGAGAAACACACCTTAGAAGGAAAAATTGCAACTACTGAAGAAGAGAATGACCTTTTAGTGATATGCACCGAGGAAACCGTTGAGGGACTCAATAGAGAACAAAGGAATGTGAGTCTTGGGAAAGGGAAGGAAGTAGCTAGTGAGACACACATCATGCTTGAAAAGGAATTAACTATTATGAAAACCAGTTAATGTAGTGAACTCGAGAAGAGTGAGCAACTTCAAGCTGAACTGGAGAAAGTAAGAATTGATCTTGAAAAATCTCTGAAGTGGACCTGGTCCTCAGATGCTGTCACTGCCATGTATCTTAACAATAGTGGGAACAGGCAGGGCATCGGGTTTCAAAGGGAGAAAACTCCTTACAGCCCTCATAGCAAGTATGTCACTGTACTTAATAACTGGATATGTACCCACTGTAGGAACATTGGGCATTTTAAAGAAAATTGCCAGGCCAGGGTTCAGTCTGCTCAGAAAAACAAAGTGTTTGCTAATAAAGTGACTACTAACACAGGACCAGGTACTACTCGCAAGAAGCGAATGTTGCCTGCATGGACTAGGAAAGCCCCCCTTCATCATTTCCATCATAATAAGGGACTCAAAATAGTTTGAGTTTCTAAATCTAACCTTTTATTTGCATGTGCAGGGAATAGTGAGAAGAAGCGGACTGCGATGGACTATGGATTGTAGATGCTCAAAGCACGTGACTGAAAACATCATGAAATTCTTCTCACTAAAAGCCCTACATGAAGGGAATGTATCCGTAAAAATAAAGGAGAGGGTACATTCTCAAGTAAATATAAAGCTGGTGGTATGAGATGGGTGAAGTCGGAAATTTGGCATGAAAGATTGGTCAATACAAGCTTATCACCTCCGAATAAATTAACTCAGAAGAATCTGGTGTGTGGTCTCCCAAACTCTAGAGTCACCTGAACACGGGTTCACAAAACAAAGGAGGAGACTTTCAAGGCGTTAATCGCTATTTTCAAGAAAATTCAAAAAAAGGAGGGGGAGGGGGTCACACACAATTTCTCTACACTAAGGACTCCACAGCAAAATGGTATTGCTGAAAGAAAGAACGAAACTGGAAAATGTGGCATGGATAATGCTCACTGACTATGGAATTGCCAAGAAATTCTGGGCAAAAACAGTAAATAGTGCTTTCTACTTGGTGAACAGGTGTCTGATTAGGTCCCTCCTGAATCAAAACTCACTATGAGCTGCCAAATGGAAGAAAACGCCTTCTTGACTGAAAGACAATGGGAAGGATCAACTTGGGAAGTTCAATGCAAAAGACGAACGAAGGAACCCTTCAAGGGTACTCTCCACAAAGCAAGGCCATAAAGCCTACAACAAAGGGATCACTAAATGGAAGAAATTGCTCATGGGATATTCAACAAGACACCTT
The DNA here is from genome assembly GCA_026770625.1 of Nicotiana glauca. NCBI lineage: Eukaryota > Viridiplantae > Streptophyta > Magnoliopsida > Solanales > Solanaceae > Nicotiana > Nicotiana glauca. The sequence continues at coordinate 58,075 of MU665877.1, forward strand.
TCTCTAGCCAAGGAAGAAACGTTGTTGATTAATATGATGAACCAACTCAGGCCCCTGGGAAATATCTGAGGCTTCAAATGGGGAGGCTGATAAAATGAGTAAGATGAAGGATACTGGTGAAAGACAATGCAATATCATCTTCCACTTCTCACAAGGAACCTGGTACTTTACTTACTACCGTTAAAGTAGAAGAAAGAGTATAGATGCAACTCATGGCACCTCTCAAGAAACAGAACCCAGAGTGTGGGAAATCAAATTCTTCAAATCTTCCCTACCAATCAAACTTTAGTCCCAAACCAGAAACATAAAGCTCCCATCTACGTGACAAGTTTTTCTGTGGAAAGGAAAAGGACTTTTAGAACGGTTCACTTGCCATGATCATTACTCATCCCTAGGTGGACAAGGAAGCAAAGCTTAATGGCCTTGTCAATAACTGAAGAAGAATCTCAAAACAAGAGGACCAAGCACATTGAGGAGTGGCACTATCTTCTGAAGGTCAATGTGAAGAAAGGGTTAATCTGTGTACAACTTTGTAAAACAGAAGACCAAATTACAGATATCTTTGTGAAAGCCTTGAGTAAAGAATATTCTGGATCAAAAAGGGTGAAGATGCGGTCATAAGAGTCTAATACAGAACCTGATCCTCCATCAGTTAGCTATGCAAGACACCGTCAGGTAAAGTTAGCTAAAGTGTTTTCTAACCAAGCCTAACTCACCTCAATACCGTTGTAGGTAAACACACATGACGATCATAGAAGCTAAAGGTACAGTATGAACTGCGAAAGAGGAGCTGCTAAAGCCTTTTTTTCAAAAATTTGGTTTGGCATCAGGTCCCTGTACCCCAGGTTAGTAGTAATGTGCTTATTATGCATGCCTTCACAAAACAAAACAAAATTTTTTAACAAAATTAACTCAACTTCCATATCATCCGACTTTTCGAAATCTACATGTCATGTCTTGTCTTTCAAATCCCTTCATCCCCTCTACACGATATCGCTTTCTTACAAACCTATCGTCGTTTTCAGAACTACTTAGAACATGTTTCTCTCTCTCTTTCCTCTCATAATTAGCTCTTCTTCCAATAAAACTTTCCTTCTCTCTCACAGCAAGTCATGAACCTTCATCCTTTCTGTGTAGCTGTGATCCTCTCCTCATCTCTCTCTTCCAATCTACTCACCTTCCAAATACTCCTATAATGGAGATCGAACAATCAACTCCTTCTCCCACCATTAACACCACTCCTACTTCCTTGTCATCCTTGAAATCATCCCTAGAGCATCACTATTTCACGCCTTCTACTACTTTACCCACTCTTGGATCCTCCTCCGTTCCTACAGTTTTCCCTTTTATAATAAACCCTATTTTCTATCTTTTTTAAAACCCTATGTCCAACCACTCCTATGATATCATCAAAAACATTCAGGAGGTTTTATCTCTCAAGTGTCAAAAGCCCTTGAGGATAATCCTGACCAATATCTGAACTACTCCATCCTGACCGAAATGTTTTTGAAGTTCGCATCGCTATCCATAAAAATCGGGGGAATAATGTACACACCATAATTGATTCTAGAAGGCTATGCTCTTGTGAAAAATATTCCATCTACCACATGCCATGCTCACATGCCATCAAGTGCTTTCAACATACAGGTTTAGGGCCAACCAACTACGTTGATAAATAATACAGTGTTGGAGCATACTTAAACACCTATAGTGGGCAGTTGCAGCCAGTGGTGCTAAGCATTATTGGCCACCGGAACTCTTTAAAATGATGTGTAACAAAGAGTTTTTGCATCAGCGACAGGTGCAGAAAAGAACGCATATACGGAACCAAATGGATGTTGGTAATACCGTTTATGCGAGTAAATATGGCATATGCTCGTAAACAAGACACGACCGTCGTAAATATTTTTCAGTTGGTTTGGGTGGCGATGGTAATCCAACTCCTGGTGGAAGTTCATCTAATATGCCCAACTATCAAGGATACACGTAGTGTTTTGTTTTCATAATGTATTTTTAAGAAGTGTATGTACTTGTTTATCTTGTAGAATGTATGAAAGAAAATTATGTTTCTGTTGCTATTATATCTTTTTGATATTTAACATTAATATTTCAGTACAACAATCTAAGACGTGATCCATAGGGATCTGTTGAACTACCTTCACCCTTTTGCCTTTTTTTGAACCACTTGTTAAATGTTGGTGGCATTTTTAATGGATGTTGTAATGTTTATTCAAAAGGTCTTTGAGATACATTATGACTTGGTTTAGTTTAAGAAACGTTCTTATAACCGAAATAACGATTACCACGCGAAGCATAGTGCAGTTACATACCACGTTATGTGTATTGTCTTGTCGACCTGATATAGTTTCCATTCTGCAAAAGCTGTCTTATGAAAAAGTTGTATTGTACTGTAAAGAATCATTAGCACGCGAAGCACATCGTGGCTACATACCACATTATGTGTATTGTCTTGTCGAGATGATAAAGTTGTCTTTCTACAAAAGTTGCTCGCCTAAAAAAGCTGTATTATACCGTAAAGAATCATTAGCACGTGAAGTATAGCGCGATTACATACCACGTTATGTGTGCTGCCTTGCCTATAAATAACTAGTGAATTTAGTTATTATCTGCGCTTAACCAAAACAAATAGCAACACTTCCCATAAAGCAGGGTTTTTTTTCATCAACAAATGTTGGAACGCATTTATGTACCAATGGGCTCTAGTCACAAACGGTGTATGGTGTCGGACTATTGGGAGGATGGTCATGTTGAACGCAGATACAGGACGTGTGTAAGCGGGTTTGGAGTCAACAACAAAAATTATTGTAATTTTGAGGTATGGCTTGATGAACCATGTAAGCAGGAATGCTACAAACGATCTTTGCAGTATTATCATAATATGAACAAAAGATACGAACGTGATGAGATCGAAATGAAACGAGAAATTATGGAGTTGAAGGAGAAACTAAAATAGGCGGAAGAAGAAAACCAAATAACATACCAATGCCTCATGCCTCCGGGCGTATGGAACATAACAACCGCCAACTTGATGAAGGAATTCCTGACCAAGAGTCAGGTAACACCGCGGTACCAGCTATATAATCATGCTTAGTATCCGGACGACTCGGTGAAGGGGGAGGGGGCGGAATCAGGTCAAATTGTCAGTTCCAATTGTTGATCTGCTCCTCTAGCCATACCACATATGCCTGATCTACACTAGAATGATCATCCCCTGGAAATGTGTGGTATGCCAAGTGGGCGATGTCGGTATAAGCTGCGGACGGCCAAACTGGCAAAGTATCCGCTCGGTGGGATGATGTTCCACAATATCAAGGCACATCAACGGGACGAAAGAGCCTCATATAAGTCTGTTGGCCGATCAATAAGCGGTCAAGCCAGCTATTAGCGCGTCACTGTATGGCGTCCTGATGAACTATTAAGTAACAACAGAAAACGTGAGTATACGCAACACATGTGAAGCTATGCCAAGTAAAATTAGGTATATATTTACCTGTGCGCCCTCCAACAAATCCTAGATATCCCTGCACAAGGGGAGATTATGCCGAGCCTCGTACTCACGCGTATATCCCCGCCGGAGAACCCAACTCCTAGCTAAAGGGAGAAACGGATCTGGTACATTTGGAGCTAATAATGGTAGAGGTGGTTGCAACTGCAGAAACCGCTCCCAGGCCCAAACCTAACATAAAAAGTTGACGTAAAATTTAAGATATATTTTTACTAGGTATGTTAAAATGAATAGAGTATTCGAATATGTTGTCATCTGTAGTAGAGGCAAAAGTCTAGCAACGCCACTCTAGGTGCCCATGCTCGCCCGACACATATGCCTATACAAGTAGGTGAGAACACCAGCACCCCTGCTGTACTAGGGTAAATCATCTAGCCGCTCAAAATGATGAAGAAATCTCAAGCTAACTAGGTTCCCCGAAATGTTCGGGAACAAGACCCCTCCAAACATAAGGAGTAGCAACAACCTCGTATACCGGTAAACATGATAATCCGGTGTATCGCCATCGATATCAGGATGCAATATCTCCAAATACTCTCGAATAGTCGTCAATGGAAAATGACTGGCCTTAACTAGAGTATTCTCATCCTGTGGCATGAAACCAGTGAGCTGCTACAGCATGTCCAGGTATTACGCACCTTTTATCTCTCTCATGCCCTACGGTAGAGCAACAGCGTGTCCATCAACGGATAGCCCATATATAACCTCCACATCATGTACTGTGATGGTGGCCTCGCCAATGGACAAGTAGAATGTGTGCGTCTCCGATTTCCACCGCTCTATCAAGGCCGTGACTAAAGACCAATCGAGTTGCAACCACCCGATCTCCAAAATCTTGTAGAAGCCTGTATCCTCCAAGCATCTGACTACAGCGGGATGGATAAATTTGCCCTTCAGGAAGTCCCACATGTCGTCCATTCTCATGACGCGGAGAGTCTAAGCCAGTAACTCTCCCTTCCATATGCGGGTAGACCTATGATCGCCCTATAACGACAGTAGCTCATCGCTAAAAGGTCCAGGATGAATAGGTGGCACCTCTACGTCGTCTACTGTAAATTAAACAACATTAATTACATGTTAGTTTTATAATTTTATATAGTTTTTGTAATTAAATAATTAATTTTTATAATTATATAATATTTAATTATTAATATATTTACATATGGGTTCCAGACTCGATATTTGATGCCCAGTAGCACCAACATATCCTGAATTCTTGTATGTGTTAGTTTTCTTATTTTACATGTTAGTTTTATAATTTTTTATATATATTTTTGTTAATTAAATAAGCAAAATCTTTATAATTATACGATATTTAATTATTAAGTATCACATATGGGTTCTAGGCTCGATATTTGAGGCCCAGTAGCACCAGGATATCCTGAATACTTGTATGTGTTGGTTTTATTATTCTACATGTTAGTTTTATAATTTTATATATTTGTTTGTAAATTAAATAATTAATTTTTATAATTACACATGTTAGTTTTATAATTTTATATACTTGTATCAGTTATTTTGACGTATTTTTGAGTATAAGAGTCACTTAAAATACAGGGATACTACGCTAAAAGGCACTAAATTTTACTACCCTGAAAGGGCACTATATTACTAGTCTTAAGCAAATAAATAATATAAACTAGATAAAAATAACACATACATTTAATCATAAAACATTCACGAAAATACATATACAACAGTAAAAAGTAACTTATTAATACTTTTTTTAACAAATAATAATGATTTCTCAATTGAAACATACTTTTTTAACACACTAATATCTAAGTCCGGATAAAAATAACATACCAGTTTAATCCCAAAAAAATACAAAACAACATAGAACACATGTAAAAATAACTAATATGCATTTTTTATACGAGTTTCGACAAAAACTAAACCGGAATAACTCGATTTATGTTTTTTGAAAAGTTGAAGAATTGAAGATTTTAGTTTGAAACGAGCAACCACAACGAGAGAAGGCCTTAGCTAGGATGTGAGACCAACACTCTTTATTTTTTATGGGACAGGTGGGGTCCACTCGTATTTTTTATCTCGTTAATGGGGGGAACCGCTGGTTCAAATTTTAAAATGGGGTGGGGGTGGGGGGTGGGGGTAGATTCTGGTTAGAACGTGGGGAAAGGGAAGGGGACGAGTATTTCAAGATGAAAAGCGTGATTTATTAAAGCGTTTTATATATAGCGCTTTAACAAACCACATTTTAGATGAATGTCTTATCAGCTTTAAGTAAAACGCATTTTATAAAAGCTTTTTATATAAAATGCATTTTTCCTTAACGTCAAAACGGACATTAAAGTAAAGCGCGCTTTAAAATCCAGTTTTATATAGTTTGGTCACTAAGTTTTTTCTCACTTATTTCGGTCTTTTGAGTCTAAAAAAGACTAAATTTAGGTTCCGGACTCATGATTTAGGTATCCATCTTTTTGCTTTTTGTAACTTAATTTGCTTTTCTAGTATTTTTTTTTTTTTTTTTTTGCGACATGTGTTTTCGGTATTCATTATTCACGCATATGTTGTATTTGCTTTCTCAGAATAATTTTCTTATTAATATTGTGTATAACAATGAACTTTGTTCTTTTGATAATGGACTAAATAAAAGATTTCTTCAGATGAAATGCTTTCATTTCCTAATTTACCTACCTTATATATCATGTGCCCCAAAGGACATAAAATAGAAAATCCTGAATTATATAACGCGTTACCGAAAAAGATATTTTGATTGATTTTGTGTTTTGGACGTCAATCTCCATGTCTGTCCAACTTGTTTTTTTGGGGTTTTTGACGTGGTGGCAAGTTACAAGCTCCGGAATCTAAATATTGTATAAATAGGTGGGAAAAAAATTTCATGACCAAAATATATAAAACACAGTTTTAAACCACATTTTACCTTAATATTCATTTGAAACGTTAAGGTAAAACGCATTTCAAAACTGTGTTTTATATAATTTAGCTTTCAGCTTCTGCTTTCTTATTTTTTAGAGTCACTGCAGTGGACCAATAGGGATCAAATTAATTGGGACCCAGCTTCTGCTTTCTTATTGCCTATATCTTAAAGTAGGTGCAATTAATCTGATCCCCATTTGCCAGTGTTTTTCAAAACACGTTTTATATAAAACTTAATTTTAAAACGCATTTTATCTTAGCGTACCAAACGGATATTAAAGTAAAATGTGGTTTATAATTACGTTTTATATATTTTGATCGTTAAGTTTTTTCCCCACTTATTTATGTTTTTTAAGTCCGAAAATACAATATTTAGGTTTCGGACTTTAAGTTACAAGCATTGGTCCCCGACTATTATTAGTAGAATCCCAATTAATTTAAATTCGCATAGCAAAATATTCAATAAAGGAAAAAACTTTTTCTACCAGAAACTTTTTTTATTTTCAAGGCTCGAATCCAAGCCTGTCCGACTTGTATTTCAGATCATTATTATAGTAGCACAACAATTAAGATGTTAAAGAGAGTCCCAAGCAGAAAACCTACTATTCCCTTATTTTACTGTATCTTATATAAAGTACATTGATATTGTTAAAAAAAACTACACAGTAGTTGGAATTTAACATGTTGTAGAAGATGACTTACTTTAATTTCAAACTTATTATATTCATTTATCGAATTATATACTGCGTGAAGGTATAGAAATTAAATCCCCTTTTTATCCATTACTTTAGGATTCAAATGTGTATTTCAAATGGGCTCTATCACGGCGTCACACGTGAGACGTGGAAAAGTGGAAAAGGAAAAAGTGGTACGTAATTTGTGTGGGGAAAGGAATCTTTCGACTTTCGAGCACCACACCATATTGGAAAAAAACACTAGTGGTAATAGCATGATTTATGTTAGTAAGACAGATAAATTTTAATGTATTTGGCTCCATTCATTTCAGAGTTTAGATAGTACCTAACATTAGTTTCTCTAAAATATATATTTTCGAAAAGTATTGTTTACTATATTATCCGGGGCAGCTTAACAGATTTTGTGGCCTAAAGCTAAAATATATAGTAACAATTATATAAAATATATGTGACACATAATACTTAAAATTGGGGCCTTTAATATTTTGGGGGCCTAAGGCAATGACTTCATTTGCCTTACCCTTAGGCCATCCCTGACTATTATCTTGTTATTATTTCTGCTTCTCTTATTGTGGCTCCTTTACTATTGTATTTCGTTTTCACTATTACCATTTTTTTTTGTTTTTTTAAGTCAATAGTCTATCGGTAATATGCTCTCTATCTTTACAAGGTAGGGCATATTATCCTTTCCAGATCTCATTTTTGAGATTACACTATGATTGTTGTTGATGTATTGTTACAAAAGTTAGTTATTAAATAAGCATTTTTGAAGTTTGTTGAAACATGGCTATTGTGTAATGTAAGAGATGAAGAAGTGGTGCAATATCTTCTTGGCTGCTATATATGAGAATGAAGAGGAAACAAGTCATCAATGATTGCCCAAGGAAAAGTAATCCACGATATGAGATTTCCTTTTGGCTTTTAGCCTTTTACTTTAGAAATACAGATAGCTATTGAGAAGTGACAAGCGGACGGTGGAAACACTAGGTTTTGTCATTTTCAATCTTTTTCTACCCTCCCCACTACTTCTAACTAATCTTATGACTGCTATATAGTAAAATTTAAGCAAACAAAAAGACACTCCTTTTTTGGTTGAGGCTGGACTGCTTCATTCTTTATATTTTTATTTTTTAAGGGAAAAGGTATTTATATTAATAACAATAATAGCAAGCCAGGATACGTGACCCATTGCATTGTCTTTAGTACAAACGCCTCGAGGGGCCAGAGTCTATGCCTTCTAAGGTATTGTCATTGTCTAATGCAGCTAAGTTACTACACACATTCATAGAACACGATCTAACATACCTATGACTATACTGATCCTTATCTTAGATTACTTTGGTTCACATACCAGCTATACTAGGGTTATAATGTATTGATTATTATCCGGTGATTGATAATGAAAGGGCTCATTTGGTTTTGATAGTACATAAATTCCAACGTAACATTATGTGGGTCTTATTTAATATCACATTATTTATGCATGAATTATTTTCTTATGCATCTAACCAACACCAACAATAATAATAAACTCGGTGTAATTCCACAGGCAGGATCTAGGGAGGATAATATATATATATATATGTATGCAGTCTTATTCATACCTTGAGAAGATAGAGAGGTTATTTCCAATATATCTCGACTTAAAAAAAATGAAAAAGAGGCAATAACGACAAGCAATAACTCAAGTAAAATAGTAAAAAAATAGAAGCGAATCAAACATCAGCAAAGTAATACGAAAACTGAAGCTAAAGAACAATAGGTAGTAATAGGAATCAAAAAATAAGAAGATATTGTTGAGTTTTTGTTTAAGATGAAATAGTCTTAAAATAAGAGTGAATGGGAAATGGAGGAAAAATAAAATTTTGAGTAAAATTTTAAGTTTCCCTCTTCTTTTTAATGAGACATTTATACCACATTGGTAGAGGATAAGAATTTTGGTTGGTTTATATACAAATCCACTTCATATAGCTCTTAAAGAGTTAGGAAGAAGGCAAGCCTCTCGCTGTCGTCATTGTCGCTCAGCTTCGGCTTTGGCTTCGGCTTCGAATTTGAATTTGGTCAAATGATCGATTGATTAATTTTTTGGACCAAATTTATTTGTTAATAGTGAATATTAACGTGATATAATCCGTGTTTGTAATGAATATTTTCCAATCCGTGTATTGTATTTCACCAACAAGCAACAAGCCGCCTAGTGTACCTCCCACCATGGCCAAGTGCTCTTCCCACCAAGCAAGTGTTCATTTCACCATGTTAACTGCTTCCTCCATGATAGACTAGTGCTTGTTCCACCATGGAAGGGGGCGGATTTCTCTCAACTGAAGTTGGAGAGAAAGACACACACCGAAAAAAAACACTCGAGATACACTCTGTATACACTCGATATACACTCTATATACACTCGATATACACTCTGTATACACTTGATATACACTGGAAAAACGAATTGCAATCTGATATCCTCTTTAGTAAGAATTCAACATCGGCTATACATTGCATTCCTTCCTCTCAGAATTTCCATTCGACTTCTGAGTTGTCCTCCTTTTTTCTGCATTGTTTTTAACTACAAACAAAGCATCCGTAAGTGTGATTTGCTGCCGAACTTTGTGTTCGCTGAAACACTGGGGTTTGAAGTACCGCTACACCAGTGTGTAATTCGTTCTATCCTGGGAGGAAATAATCCATAACCTTGGGTACTAGGAGGGGATTAAATTCCTTAAGGAAACACTGTGAATTCAGTGAGCTCGAATTAATTACTGTCTCATTTATATTTACGTTTATACGCTAACGTTTTATTTTCCAGAATTATTATTTACAAATACAGGATAATAACCAAGGAACCAACAGATATAAGACTAACACTAGAATATAGACAAGGAAAAATCTGACTACCTACTGACCTTCTATCCAATTCTTTACCTTCACACCCTCCTATAAAGGGTCATATCGGTAAGCTGAAGTAGCACCATCTTCTGTCTAATCACTTTTTCCTAATACTTATATGGCCTACGTCTACCTCTCCTCAGACCCACCAAGGTCAATCTCTCACACCTCCTTACTAGGGCATCAGTGCCTTTCCTCTTCACACGTTTGAACTATCTTAGCCTCACTTTCTGCATCTTGTTCACCATGGGGGCCATATCTTCATTTATAATCTTATCTATCCTTCTATGCCGGCACATCCATCTCAACATCCTCATTTCTGCTACCTTCATCATTTGAACATGAGTTTTTTAATCGGTTGGTTTTTTGAATTTTATTTAATTTATTTTATATGAAAAACCGACCGATTTCGGTCGATTTTAAAAAAAATAAATTTCACGGGACACTAAAATAGTTTCCCGCTTTTTTGCGCAAAAAAAACGACTGAAGTTGGTCGGTTTCGTAAAAAAAATAAATTAAAAAACCGCAATCGATTTTGGCCAAATTTCTAGTAGTGATACAATATAATCGGTCTAACTACCGCTCCATAGAGTTTACAATCAAGTCTTGGTTATCTAACCAAACATTGTATTAATCGCATAACTGTACAAAATATATACAACTTCGTTTGTGTTCTTTCTCTCTTAACAAATCAATGATTTTCCGGTCAGCACCCGCCATCCTAGATATTCTTTATGTCTTCCAGTGCTTTCTCAGTTTCTTACTAATATGGGCTAAAAGTAGGTGGGGGCAAAGCAATGATCTTTTTAGCTTTAAGCCTTAAAATTGTTTTATTATTGAACTTTTTGCTCTTAATGTTATTTTGCATGCGTTTCCTTTTATCATTTGGAAAAGTAAAATCTAGACCAATGGTTGCTGCAAAGATCTTTACTCCAAAGTTAAGAGTATTAAAGGTGTGACAAGCCCCAAATTTTGCTCCTCTTTAAAAAGATAATAAAAACCACCATGTTTTCGTGCTATATATATGTTATATCAGTAAACTCACAATCTCACATGCTAGTCAAAACGACTAATGACTTATCAGTAAAAAAAAGTTCTCAACCACCTCCCACCCCCC
>MU665877.1:79365-108083 GCA_026770625.1 Nicotiana glauca
TTTTTATGTTTAATTACTAAATTCGGATAACCTGAAAGTATATATCAACGAAAAGTTATTGTCAGACAACTAAAAAAATAATTATTATGTGTTAACTAATGGAATTTTCGCATAAGAATATTTTAATTGATAATATGTTTGTCAACTTTTTATATTTTTACTAAATAGATGTATACATAACAAATATTTAACAAAGTAAGATTGAAATAATATATAAGTAACAAAAAAACCCGAAAACCCGACAAAACCCGACAAAACCGAACCAATCCAAACCGATATAGTTGATTTGGTTTGGTTTTGATAAAAATCGAACCAACCCGGTCCATGTACACCCCAATATAAATGTACTGATGATCCTAATCTCTGCATTACAAAAGTTCATCCCCCTAATAATGATTACTTTAGTCAGCCTAAGAAGTTAAAATCCATAACTAAACTTGTATAGTATATATAATCACAATCACAAAGCTAAGTTGCTCTACTCATTCCAATCCACCCTCTTACTATTCAACTCCCTAACTGAAATATTAGGTATTTGTCATATTTTTTGTTTATTTTCCACGCCCGCATTATATATAACATATGCAACAATTTTATTTTTATTTCATAAGTGTGTGTTTAAAAGTCCAAAATGGAATAAGTAGATTCCTACGTGTAAGTTAATTAATACCTTAACCTCATCAATAATTTTTTTCTCTCCAAGATAATGAATTGTCATAATATGTGCGCGAGCTTAATGTAAATATCAAATTGTTACAATATTTCTCTAATTGTGCACCTTAAGGGTAATTTGTTTGACACTCAAAAGTGAATAACAACAACAACAACAACGCTTTTAATTTAAAAGTAGTTGACTCAGTTCACACAAAAAAAATTAAATTAGATTAAAATAAGTTAAGTTTTACATTAAATTCTAAATGAAAGTCAATGTATTTTATAAAATCTCCCCACATGCAAAAAAAGGGTTTTGGGGGGTGGGGGGATTGGATAGACATAAGTATCGTAGCATTCATATGTGAATGTTGAACATAATGTATAAGGTGGGCCAAACACCCAGCCAGCTAGAATAATAGTTTTCGCCGAAAGTGAATGTGAGAGTGACTCTCTTTGGTATAGCAAAGGTAGATGCAATAATGCTAAGTTCAAATGATACTGCAGTCATTGAACAGTGTAATGCGATGATGAGATTCTCCCAATTTAATCAAATCAAAGGCACGGTAAGGAGCCTTCTAATTTGGAAGGGATTCTAAAAAAGAAAAAGAAAAAGTTCTAACCCGATCTCTTTTTCTTTTCTTTTGGTGAATGAAAAAAATTTATTGATCTCCACCTGACAAAGATATTTACAAGTTTATAAACTATAAGCTATTCTACTTTAGCTCAATTGGTACTGGCCTTGAGGATAAAGTCCCTAAGTACGCCAATTCGAGTCCCCGCAGGACCATTGGAGGCATTAATAAAAATCAGTCGCGCATCCAGGGCCCGTGGAACTTTCCGTGGTGAACCCGCCTTGAAACAGCGGGACCCAATAGGTAACTAGTCAGGTTCACAAAGTGATACCCGGAAACCACGATTAAAAAAAAAAAAAAAACTATTCTATTTTAGCTTCCTTCTAAATGTATTTTCCTTCTATGCATCCCTACTAGGTAGGTTTGCTCTATATTATACTATCTGAAATTAAATAAAAAAGTTTACACGAGAATCTAAATTAGTAAAGAATCAGTCGGATTTCAGATAAAATTAAATCATACTCCCTCCTGTCCAAAATAAGTGATTTTTTGGCATTTTTCTTGTGGTCCAAAATAAGTGATTTTTTCAAATTTCAAGAATGAATTAATTATTTTTTTTCCTACATTGTACTTGGAGTAAATAGTGTTGGAATATGTGTTAGGAGTGTTTATGTGAGATAGTAAAGGTTAATATACTCAATTACATTTGTAATTAATGCTAAAAGGTGGATTTCTTAATCTGTGTGAAAGTATCCAAAAAATTACTTATTTTGAACCGGATGGAGTAGTAAAATTTACTAAAAAGAAAGAAAGAATATCGTGTGGATTCGTGTATTAGGAAGGCAAGTGGACTTATCGATAAGCATCTCGTGGTCTGGCATATGAAAAGCCATTGGTTCGAATATTGTTCCATACGTAATGTCGACGCGGAAAATAATGTAAGAACCAACGGTGAACTGGTTTTTATGAGTGAAATAAAAGATATTCTTCTATATTACTCCCTCTGGTCCAAAATAAGTGATTTTTTGGCATTTTTTTTATGGTCCAAAATAAGTAATTTTTTCAGATTTCAAGAATGAATGAATTATTTTTTTCCTACATTATCCTTGGAGTAAATAGTGTTGGAATATGTGTTAGGAGTGTTTATGTGAGATAGTAAAGGTTAATTTGGTCAATTCTATTACTAATTAATGCTAAAAGGTGAATTTCTTAATATGTGTGAAAACATCCAAAAAATTACTTATTTTGTACCGGAGGGAGTAATATGCTTTGAAAATTCTTCTTCTATAATTTTAGGGGTGATTTTGGTTTACCTTATTAACAAAAGTAATTATAGTATAATGTTTGGTTGGTCCGACAAAAAAAGTTAATGTTCCCGCAACTTAATATATTAAGTGATTGGATGTCTGATTAACCATCAAATTAATAAGGCGTAATACATACTTAAAGTTGTCACCATCTTTCATTTAGACACCTAAACTGAAGGATGTTTCTATTGAGCACTTATATTACACTAAACTTGTTTCAATTAGACACTTTTTGCTGAGTTGGCACATAAAGTGAGTTTCACCCAAAATTAGCGCGTGAAGAGCCCAAAAAACAGATTTTATCTTCATTTTTTTCTTTTTCTTTCTTCTTCACCTTTTCTCTCCACCATTGTATCCTCCACTTTCACTATTGTTGTGCCTCCACCATTAATTTAGCTCGAAAGTTTGAACCAACAACCATCTCAGTTGATTGCAACCGAAGTAGGACCATATTCTTCATTTGAAGTCAAAACACCATTAATGGGGTCTTTAAGAAATCTTAAAAGTTTAAAATGGGTTATTTGATTTGATGAAAAATTGAGAAATTAATATTGGGGTTGTCTTCAAGAATCTTTAGTTGAAATTATAACAAATTTGGAGAAGTTTCTCTTGAAATTTTGGATTAACATCGTGGTTGGAACAATAATAGACATAAAGATATGAGGTCTTTAAGAAAGCTTGAAAGTTTAAAATGAGTTACTTGATTTGATGAAAAATTGAGAAATTAATATTGGAGTTGTCTTCAAGTCTTTGTAGAGATTATTTAGTTGAAGTTATAACAAATTTGGAGAAATTTTTCTTAAAATTTTGGATTAAAATCGTGGTTGGAACAATAATAAACATAAAGATAGTGAAGAACACCATTAATGGGGTCTTTAAGAAAGCTTGAAAGTTTAAAATGGGTTACTTGATTTGATAAAAAATTGAGAAATTAATATTGGGTTTGTCTTCAAGTCTTTGTAGAGATTATTTAGTTGAAGTTATAACAAATTTAGAGAAGTTTCTCTTAAAATTTTGGATTAAAATCGTGGTTGGAACAATAATAGATATAAAGATAGTGAAAAATACAAAGAACACCAATGTGCCCTTTTTTCTTTTCTTTTGTTAAAAATGTGTCATTTTCTGATTGGGTATAAATTAAAGTTTTTTTTTCTTTTTGAGAATGTCATTTTCTGATTGGGTATATACTCTTTTTATTGTCATTTGCCACGTCAGCCGCGAGTGCATTGCACACACCTGGTAAGTTTGGCTAATTGTCAAAAAGGTGTCTAATTGGAACAAGTTTAGTGTAGTTTAAGTGCTCAATAAGAACAACCTTCAGTTTAGGTGTCTGAATGAAAGATGGTGCCAATTTTAAGTGTCTCCAGATGTATTACACCAATTAATAATACATGTTGAGATTATTATGTGTATTGATAAGTTAGTTAAAAGTTAGTGGAGTCATTACTTAGTTAGAGTTATGGTTGTCCAACGAGACGGGACGCCCGTCCCGTCCCGCTTCAAGTTAAATGGGATGGGCTAATGTTAAACGGGACACGGGACGGGACGGTCATTTCGTCCCGTTTGTCCCGTACCGTTTGTCCCGTCCCGTCCCGCGTCCCGCCAGAAAACAATTTTCTGGTATATATTATCCTACTGTTACACAAATATTATGGTATATTTTGTGGAATTTCTGGTGTATTTGGTAAGTACAAAACAAATCCAACTTATGCACCGACCATTAAAGAAATGATTTCAAAATTTAAAAAGTATTTTTCCGTATTCCCGAAGTTTATTTAATTACTACTCTACTTAATCCATCTTTAAAGCTAAGAGGTGCAAAGGGACTTGTTCATAAAATTTATGAGAATTTAGAAATTCAAGAAAATGAACAACCATCTCTCGAAAAATGCCAAACTAGCATATATTCTTATGCTAGATCAATGTTTGATAAATATAAATCTATAGATACAACTGGTACTGAAACTGCTTCTTCTACTTCTAATTCTAGAGCCGAAGTTTTATGGGAAGATATGTATGATATAACAGGTTTTGATTCCTCTATTGATGATGAACTTGATTCTTATCTTAATCAAGGATTGGAAAATATTAAAGACGAAGAAGGCAAGGAATAACTTTTGTCATGGTGGAGGGAGCGTGGCAAGGCTTTTCCAACACTTTCAATTATGGCTCGAGATATCCTGGCTATTCAAGCATCATCAGTAGCATAGGAGAGTGCTTTTAGCGCGGCAAGATTTCAAATTGGAGATCATAGACATTCATTAGTAGAGGACAGTCTAGAGATTTCCGTATTATTCAGAGATTGGATTAATTCAGAAAGAAGAAATCTTGGTTTTGAAAAATTAACCACTAGGGAAGAAGAAGAATACAATGAGATACTAACCATTGGGAGAGATGACGGCATGGAGCTCATGGAACATCAATCAACATTACCAATTCCAATAGAATGTCCGAGAGATATTATTGATAAGTTACAAAGAAGCTATATATGAGCTTACAAATATTAGTATGATAATTTGTAATTGGCTACTAAGGCGCCTAGTTCAAACAGAGCCCTTCCTAAAAGGTGGCTCCGTAGATTAGGTACTCTTCAAAAGTATTATATTTGTATTTGAGATTTGAAAGTTCTATTAATAAAATAAAAGGCTCTAGCGTTGAATTATTTTTATAAATTGTCTTAAATAAATTATAACTCTATTATAAATTTATATTTACTAGAATATTTCATTACAGGTCTTTTGTTTTAATATTTTATAATTCTTTACTTAGTTTTCTAATTTTCATTTTAACATAGTAACATTTAAGTTTATTAAATAAGTAAAAAAAATTAGCCGTTGCAAACTTTAAAAATATAGTAATTTTCAAAAAATTAGATATTTTTTTAATTAAAAAAATACACTTAAGGCCCATGAACCTGTCCCGTTTGTTAGCGGGACGGGATGGGATGACCGTTTCGTCCCGTTTGTCCCGTCCCGCTTAAATGTCATCCCGTCCCGTCCCGTCCCGTCCCGTTGGACAACCATAGTTAGAGCTGACAATTGTACCAATCAACTGAGTAGTTAGGAAGTTAGTTAACCGACCCAGCCTTAGTTAGTTAGCTTAGTTGTTCAATTGTATATAGAGGAGGTTCCACTCAATCTTTCTCTTTAACTCAATTGAGAAATTCTAGAAACTTCTCTCATTCCTTTCTCTTTTTTGTGGCCTTTGATGGTGTGAGGAAGACGATTCTCCCACCATTGAAGTTCACCATCGAAGCTCAGCAAAGCTTAACAGAGCTTCGTATTACTGTTCCATTGATCAATTCTATTATGGTATCAGAGCAAGGAGCATCAATTTTGGACTCGCCTCACAAAATTTGCTAGTTCCGCCTCCGTCAGTGACGATTCGAACTAGATCGCACACATTTCTCCACTAATTTTGAGTTGTAGTCGTGAGGACAGGTTATGATTTACTCCTTAATCTGTAGTTATTTGTGAATTGTTGTCAAACTCGTAATTACC
Organism: Nicotiana glauca; assembly: GCA_026770625.1. Taxonomy (NCBI): domain Eukaryota; kingdom Viridiplantae; phylum Streptophyta; class Magnoliopsida; order Solanales; family Solanaceae; genus Nicotiana; species Nicotiana glauca. Next base: position 85,399 of record MU665877.1, read on the forward strand.
ATTTTTCTAGCCCTCAGTTACTTAGAAATTCTATAGTGTATACAAAATGAGTACTAGTGAACATAATAATCAATCAACACCGACTGTGACTGAGTCTCCTAACCAGTCAGGTGTTGATACTAGTAGTCCTTTGTATATGCATCCATCTGACAATCCCGGAGCAGCATTGGTTCATGTTCCACTTGATGGTTTTGGTTATCGATCGTGGAGAATAGGTGTGGTGCGAGCATTATCTGTGAAGAATAAGTTGGGATTTATCAACGGAGAGTGCAAGAGACCAACTCCAGATTCATCAAAATTCCGCCTATGGAAAAGGCGTGCTGATATGGTCACTTCATGGATCCTGAACTCCTTGGCCAAGGAAATTGTAGACATTGTTGAATATGTAGCAGATGCATTCGAATTGTGGAGAGAAGTTGAGGATCGGTATGACCAAACAAATGGTACAAATTTGTACCAAATTCATAAAGAGATCAATGATTTATCTCAAGGAGCCCTTGAAGTCACCAGCTATTACGCAAAAATGAAAAAAGTTATGGGAGGAGCTCAATACATTGCTTGACAAATCTCATTGCACTTGCAATTGCTCACGTGGAGCTACTGAGAGCATGTATAATGCTTAACGGGATAGGAGACTGATATAATTATTTATGGGATTGAATGACACATACATTGTAGTTCGAGGCAACATAATGATGATAAATACCCTTCTTTCAATTGCACAAGCATTTTCTTTATTGATCCAAGAGGAAAGGTAGAGAGAAATCAAACCAAGTGGCCATTTAGCTCTGGAGTCATCAACTTTGAATGCTAACACAATCAGACTTGGGACATTCAGAACAAACTACTCTCCTAGCAACAATCATAACAACGGGAATATGCCTTTTGTGACTATTGTAAAAGACCAGGGCACACTAAAGAGAAGTGTTACAAGCTTCATGCATACCCATAGAACTTTGGTCAGAATCAGAATCCAAACATAAATCAAATCAATTTCAACCAAAATGCTAGGCAGAACTTCAACTACAACTACAATTCAAACAACAATCACAGTAACAAATTCAGTAGAGGCAATAGAACAATGGCCATTGCACATATAACAACTACTGACACTTAACCTGTTGAGACTAAGAAGTGTGTTATTCATGGCAATGCTCAAAATGTAAGTCTTACCCAAGAGGAGTACAACTAGTTGGTGAACCTGTTACAACAATTTCAATCAGGAGGAGGAGGAGGCCATGCAATTGGAACCAACATTACATCATGAACAACAAACTTTGCAGGTATGGTAGCTTGTACTTCCTTAATTGACTTTGGTAAACTATCATGTGAATGTTTCAAGAACATAGCTGATTCATGGATTATAGATTCAGAGGCATCAAACAACATGACATTTACTAGATCCTTGCTAACCAACATAATAAGCTTGCATGTCCTCTGTTAGTTATACTTCCAAATGGCTACAAAGTAAAGGTGACAGAAATTGGTAGTGTGAATCTCGCCTCTAAGATCACTCTAGATAAAGTGATATTTGTTCCTACTTTTTAGATATAATTTAATCTATGTCCATTATTTGGCCTCTCACCTCAATTGTCTTGTTGCTTTTGCCAAACATTATTGTATATTGCAGTCCCCTTCAATGAATAGGCCTCTGGTTATTGGTAGAGTAAAATATGGGTTATACATCATATGTCCAATCTGCTTGAAGAAGAACAATACAAGCCCTGCAGTAAAGGACACTCATACACTACCTACTATTTCTACTTGTTGCACTTGTAACACACACTATCCCTCTTATTCTGCTGTAAATATACCGTTTTATACCAATAAGTGTGTATCTTCTCCAATTGAAAATAATTCATGTGCAATTATTGAAGAACATGTTTCTTTTAAAAGACCATCTTCTGAATTTCCTAGCATATTTTCTCATTCTTGTGCTGAAAATAATGTAAACATATTGTGGCATAATAGACATGGACATGTTCCCTTTGTCAAAATGAAGAAGATTGCCTCTATACCTGCCAATTTCTCCCCAAGCAACCCTTCGATTGTACCATTTGTCCAATGGTCAGACAAGAAAAACTACCATTTTCTTAGAAAATCAGCACAACTAACAAAATTTTTGAACTTTTACATGTTGATTTGTGGGGTCCATATCATGTTCCTGCACATGATAGATATAAATATTTATAACCATGGTAGATGATTATAGCAGGTCCACTTGAACCCACCTCTTATCTAGCAAGAGTAATGCCCTTGAGATACTCAAAAATTTCATGAACCTAGTAGAAAACCAGTTTGGTGTAAATGTCAAGTCCATAAGGTCAGATAATGGGATAGATTTCACCAGTAGAGAAGCAACTATGTTGTTCCAATCTAAAGGGATCATTCATGAGAGAACTTGCCCCTACACACCACAACAGAATGGTGTGGTAGAGAGAAAGCACGAATACCTTCTTTAAACAGCCAGAGCCCTTCTTTTCCAATCCAAGCTACTTCTAAGATATTGGAGAGAGTGTATCCTTTGTGCCACTTATATAATAAGCAGACTACCCTCTAGTTATATCAACAATAAAACACCATATGAATTACTATACAAAAAAGGCCATAGTACTCACACCTAAAAAGTTTTAGTTGCCTATGTTACCCTACTGTACCAATACCACATAGGGATAAATTTAATCCTAGAACAACACCTCATATTTTTGTTGGATAGCCTTTCAACACAAAGGGGTAAAAGGTTCTAAGTCTAGCCACTAGGAAAATCTATATATCCAGAGAAGTGGCATTTAATGAATCTCTTTTCCCTTTTGGTGTCAGTATGAACAAATCTTCTCAATCATCTATTCCTTATCCAATTCCCTACATTGAATCTTTAAGTGAACACCCTTCTGAGAAAACAAATGCCACACAAACTCATGAAATCTTGGGTTATCAAGGGAGTGCAGACAACACATCTGATTCTATGTCACCTATGCTTGTAGCTAGCCCTTCACCTTCTGGAACACCTATCTCCTCACCACCTAATATATCATCAAAACACCACACTGAACAAAACCACGAAGAACAAGTTCAATCAACAAGACAGTCACAAAGAGTTCACAAATTTCCTATCTACCTACAGGACTATGTTCATTCCTACCTCAACTTAAAACAAATCCTGCTTCCTTAAATGCTTTATTTTTCTGTGAATCACCATATTGCCTCTAATCTACTAACTCCTGATAGTCAGACTCTTGTGAGAAATGTTTGTCATGATAGGGAGCCATCATCATATGATAAGGCAACCATTGATCCTGCATGGCAAACTGCTATGACACAGGAATTTGATGCATTACATTCCAACCACACTTGGGATTTAGTAATGTTGCCACCTGGGAAGCAATCAATTGGTTGTAAATGGGTGTACAAGGTGAAACACAAAGCACATGATAGTATTAAGAGGTTCAAAGCCAGGTTGGTTGTCAAAGGCTACACTCAGCAGGCAGGCATATATTATGCAGAAACCTTCTCACTAGTTATAAAGATGAAAATAGTCGGGGCCTTAATAACTACAACAGTTAAGAAGGGTTGGTCTATCTCACAATTGTATGTAAATAATGAAGAAGTATATATGCAAGTACCACCTAGATTAGTAGTAGAAAAGTCAGGTTTAGCTGGCATGCTGAACAAATCTCTCTATGGTTTGAAGCAAGCAAGTAGACCGTTATTTCTCTGATCTCCATTATATGGCTGGTACCTGTCTCTATTTGACTGTGGTTCCCGATCGTCATCCCTTTTAACTCTGTTCATGGACCTGTTGGGAGAAATCGAACCAATTAGAGGTCCCAATAGTATGCAAAAATGATTGAGGTATTGTGCTAAAGGGGTTACACATATTCCATGTATGACTATTCACTCTTCTACAACAAGAATGGAGATACATCAGTATATGTGCAGTATGTGTGGATGCTGTATTGTTGACCTGGACTGATCAACAAGAGATTGCACAACTCAAGGGATTCCTTCATGAACAGTTCAAGATCAAAGATCTAGGACAACTTCATTATTTCCTGGGATTGGGGATTATGTATAAGGTCGATGGGGTCATTATATCACAAAGAAAGTTTGTGCTAATCCTGCTGAAGGAGTATAATTGTCTGGAGCACAAAGCTTACTCTTCACTTTTGGATCCCACTATAAAGCTGAAAGCCAATGAAGTTACTATACTACAAGATCCCACTCACTATAGGAAATTAGTAGGCAAGTTAAACTTCTTAACCAATACCAAATTGGACATACCATACAATGTTCAACACTTAAGCCAATTCATGCAGGAGCCTAGAGAACCTCACTTGAAAGTAACATTCCACTTGCTAAGATACATAAAGAATGATCCTACCTTGGGAATTTTCATGTCAAAGGATGTGGATCATATAGTCAAGGCATATTGTGACTCTGATTGGACAACCTGCCCAAACTCTAGGAGGTCCATCAAAGGACATATGATTTTATTGGGTAATAGTCCTATTAGTTGGAAGTCTAAGAAGCAAGATACCATATCACTATCTTTTGCAGAAGCAGAATATAAAGCCTTGAGGAAAGTTGTGGGAGAACTGATATGGCTAAGCAGACTGTTTGAAGAATTGACTATTCCATTTTCCTTCCCATTTCAGTATTCTGTGATAGCCAATCTGCTAATCTGCCTTGCATATTGCAAAGAATCCAGTATTCCACGAAAGACCAAGCACATCGAGGTAGATTATCATTTTATGCGTGATCAACTACAGGCAGGCTTGATTTTTCTCCATCATATCAGAACAGACAATCAACTCGCAGATATCTTAACTAAAGCCTTGACTGGTATGAAACACAATGCTACATTGGGCAAGTTGGCCATGTTCACTACACCTCTTTCTTGTTATGATATTTGAAATTGGAAGACAGAAATTTGATGGTGTTGTGTGAATTTTGAAGGTAGAGTTCAGTGGGTGTCTACATGGAGGAGTTCGGTGGCGTGAAGAAGGAGGCAGTTGTCTCCATGTTATTCCTTCTTTTTTTCCTTCTGATGTGTCCTTCTGTGATTGGTGATTTTCTCCACATCAGCAGCGTGTAATCCACGCATTTTATATCTTCAGTTTATTATTTGTAAGGTGGTTAATATGTACAGTTTTAATAGAGATCAAGTGCCTAATAGGTACAACTCTCAGTATAAGTGTCTAGGTGGAAATATGAGACAAGTTTAAGGGATTGTGTATGTATTCGGCCTAATAAAAGATTCTCTTAGTAAACTAAACGTCTTAATTTGGTGCACAAAGAAAAAGAAAAGGAATATATTTTCTTTTTAATTCGTGCAAAAAAAATGATTCATTTCCTTATTTGAATATAATTTATCTTTATATAATAATTTATAACTATATAAAATATATGTATATTATTTTACACTCATCAAATATGTTCACGAGGAAGTATATACATTTCCGTACGATTACATATAGCGGTTTATGCATGTGGGAAATTCCACTTTAACAAGGTTACATAGGGCACCACGAGTGGTGAGTTGCCTACTTTACTGTTAAAAGAGTCACCAAAAAAAGAGACGTAAAATCACGTGTTTTTCTCTTTCATTTGGGATAAGCATAGGGATCGGAAGCAGTCACGTCAAAACTAGTTATTTTCTTGTTACATCGTCTCAAAAATAATATTTCCAAATAATTTATTATTTTTATTACTACTAGTATTTTCTTTTCTTTTTTATTGCTTTTGGCTCAATTCAGAATCACGACGCTTTCATTTTTTATTTATTCTTTTCTTGATTAGCTCTAAAGGTTACTCAATAGGCAAGTACTTTCGGTTAAATGTCGGTTTTGGCCTTGATTAAAGCAGACAGCTATACTTTTGTGTGGTTCCCACACAAGCCCACTGTTTTCATGAATTGTTAAATATCTGTGGACCATTGTCCGTAACCACGAAAATTGATTTACTCGTGGTATATATCTTAGTGGCAGCTATAATAGTGAACCAATTTACGACAACATAACATACATCTATTATGAGTTCGAGTCTCCCCAAGAGCAAGGCGGGAAATTTTTGAAGGGAAGTATGCCGGATTTCTATTTGGAAACAGCCTCTCTACCCCAGGGTAAGGGTAAGGTCTGCGTACACACTACCCTCCCCAGACCCCACTAAGTGGGATTATACTGGGTTGTTGTTGTTGTTGTATAACATACATCTATTAATGTCCATTTATTAGTGATCCTTAGGATAACCCATTTGGCCCATGTATTTGGATTTTGCGTTGAAACATTTTTTGCGGATACAATTAACTGATTACTCCCTCCGATCCACAATAAGTGTTCAATTTAGTTTTTGATTTTGATTCAAAATAAGTGTCTAGTTAGGTAATCAAGAAAAAATTCAATTTATTTTTACTCTTTTACCCTTATATGCATATTCCTAAAAAAATTTCTCTCTCATCACATTAACTTACTAAATAAGGATAGTTTAGTCATACTAGGTAATTTTGTATAGGATTTAGTATTTTCTTAATGAGCGTGCTAAAAGTAAATTGGATACTTATTGTGGACATGAGGGAGTAAGAATTTAAGATAGATCTAAGCTAGATATATTTGCCACGTGAAACATAATATGACCAATTGCCACATCCCACATGAAAACATATAGGGTGTGTTTGATACGAAGGAAAATATTTTCTGAAAAATATTTTTCAATTTTTTCATGTGTGGTTGGCTTAAATATTTTGGAAAATATTTTCCTTATCAATTTATTCTCTTCCAATTGGAGGAAAATATTTTCCTTATCAAAAGAAGGGAAAACATTTTTCAAAGCTCTTTCTCAACCTTTCTCACTCTCACCAACCCACCCCACCCCCTCTTCAATTTTTTTTTTAAATTTCAATTTTTCCGTTGCCATCCACCCTACTACCCCTCCATTCCCCTCCCCCCACAAATTTTTTTTACGTTAATTTTCTTTTTTGCAATTTCAAATTTCTGTTTTTTCATTTTTCTGCACCACCCAGCCCCCACCCCCCGAACAAAATTTTTTTTTACTTTTTTTTTTNATCAATTTTTAGAGACTTCGGGAAGGATGGGGAGAGGTGGGAGGGGGAGGGGAAGTCAATTTTTAGAGACTTCCTAAAAAAAACTATTTTTTACTCTCTAACCAAACAATAAAAAATATTTTCCGGAAAATATTTTTCACTTACCAACCAAGCAAGAGAAAATAAGTGATAAAACCACTAATTTTCTATGAAAAAATTTTCTAGGAAAATATTTTCCATGGAAATCATTTTCCTTCGTACCAAACACACCCATAGTATAACAAATCTGACCTTTGGTTTCTTTTCATTTCCTTTCATACGAGCTCTCACACCTTTACTATTTTTTACTCTCTAACCAAACAATAGAAAATATTTTCCGAAAAATGTTTTCTTCTTATCAACCAAACAAGAGAAAATAAGTGATAAAACCACTAATTTTCTATGAAAACATTTTCTAGGAAAACATTTTCCTTCGTACCAAACACACCCATAGTATAACAAATCTGACCTTTGGTTTCTTTTCATTTCCTTTCATACGAGCTCTCACACCTTTAGTCGAAAAGTTATTGCCTACCAGTGGTGTAGTGTTGTTTTTTCCTTAACCAGAGGTCTCGAGTTCGAGCCCTGAGTATGGAAAAAATTCTTGATAGGGAGCGCTTCCTCTCAAACAGGACCTTACGCGGCGCGAATTCGAATATAATCGGGCTTCAATACAAATACCAGATATTGGGTGGGAAACAAAAAAAAAGTTATTGCCTTTAAGTAATATTTTAATCAGCTTCTGAAATTAATTTATCAATGACCTAGTAAACTTTTTGATATAATGCTTTGGACTGGTGTTGTTATAAATTAATTCTTTAGGTTACATATGATTGAGTCCTCTGTTTGGCAAAACTTTTTATTTTGAGAAATAATTTATCAAAATAGAGTTATAGGAGAATTATTTTAGTAAATTAACCGTTTGTGTTTAGTTAAATCATTTGAAAGCATTTTTGCCTTAATACATTAAACTCTCGGAAATAAGTACTACAAGTACTTCTTAGTTTTTAAAACAAAACAAAAAACTACTTCCTCCGTCTCAAATTATTTATCATGTTTTTCTTTTACACGTTCTTAAGAAAATATTAAGTAGGAAAGATTTTTTTTACTATTTGACCTTTATTTATGCCTTAAGATATAAGCTCCCTTCATTTAATACTTACTCACAATTAAGATATTTGTAGTATTCAAGAACAATTAATATTAATGGTAGAATAGGAAAAAAATAATTAATTTACTCTTGAACTTTTAAAATAACAAATAATGTGCGACAACTATTTTTAAAAACTATGGTAGATAATTTGAGAGGAAATGAGGAATTTGTTAACTTTTTTTTATTTATTTTTTGTCAAAAAAGAAATTTATGGTATAGGAAGCTGCGAGTAACTTCACAGAATTAAATAAAAAGGGCAGAAGAAAGAAAAAATTTATTTTATAATTATATGAGGCTTTTTTTTCCTCTCATAATTGTGTGGTTCCAGAATTTTGTGGACCAAAATATATAAGATATGTGCCTACAAATATGTGAGATAAAAAAAGGCCTCACACAACTAATATAAATTTTACGGACACAAAATAAAATCACTAGCCCAAGAAAGGTGGTACGGGTACATAAAGTACAAAGTGAATAAATAAAAATATAGACATTTGTAGATTCTGTCGGTGGATTATAATGATTGCTAACATTCTACAGGAAATATAACTGAATAAACATACTCTTATTTTATTAAGATTCTTTTTATCTTCTTTTGAAAAGTAAATTAAAGGGAGACTTTTTTGTGCGTCGGTGAGCTAAGCTGGATCTTTTTCAGGGACAGTTGGATTACACGGCTAAGAATCCTGCTTCATAGGGCCACTAGTCTGCACTAACGAACATTTGCTATTAATTTAATAAGTACTCCCTACGGTTCACAATAAGTGTTTAATTTTTTTATTTATTTTTACAAATTAACCTCCATATACATATCCCTAAAAAATTTTCTTACTCCTCACATTAAATGTTTAATTAGGGATAGTTTAGTCATACTAAATATTTTTGTTATATGATTTAATATTTTCTTAATGGGCGTGCTAAAAATAAATTGGACACTTATTGTGAATCGGAAAGAGTAGTGTACAAAAATGAGTTTTACCCTTTAAATTTTCAAAATGCAGTTACTAGTAAAGCAAAACATATTATACTACTTATATAATTTAACAGCAATCTCTGCAGTGCTATTATTTGATGATGTAAAAGCAATAGAAACTACCATAAATAATAAGCCTAGCTTCTCCTGATGTACAAAAAATCACATACGTTTGAGCATTTAACAAGAGAGTTTAACTACAAAAACAACTAGATACGAGAGATGAGAGCCGCGATAAAATTAAAATTACTCCATGTGATCTATAGCTCACGGATTTGTATAGGCAAGAAATTATTCAAGTTATATATTTAGGACATGTTAGCACTAAGAGAGCCTTCGAAGGCTATCACATATCATCGGTATGATTTCAACAAAAAATGGAATCAAGGTCGAAATGATCCGACGAAAGATAAGTGCTAGGTGAAGGAGTCAATAGAGATCGAAATCTACTTTAACGGAACAGTAACGACTAGTTTTGGGAATCTGACTTTAACGAAAATATTCCTAAGATCTGTACTATTAGGGTTTGTAGCACATGTCCTCTTATAAATAGAAAGAGACATAGTTATAGGGGACTGGTCACTCATTTGTAAGAGAACAACACTTTGATATTATCTAAAGATTTTTGCTTCATTATATGCATACAAAAGGCAACTTTTCTTGAGATACCAATCTAACTTTTCTCTTACGATCCAAGGAGAGCCCGAATATTCAAAGGCTTATCAATCATTCATCATTGTTAGAGAGTATATCATACGATTCCATCCCTTTTCTGTCATCTCTCTTGCATTTACTTACGATAATACCATTATTACTATTCACTTTAATATTTGGGCCATGTTGTTTATTGTTACATATTCACCACTGCTCCTGTAGATTGTATGACGTCTTGCCTCGATATTAGTTAAATAATCTTTTGGATATTAATATTGGCTAGATTAACCTTATTTCATTAGAAAATCTAATTGTTTAAACCTAGATCTAAATTTTGAGTCAAACAGTTTGGCGCCGTATGTGGGAGCTTCGTAGCTAATTTTTTAGTTTCCATTAGATCTACAACTCACGTGACTTCCTAACCTAACAAGGCACACAAATTATCTCTCTTTTCTGTACGTACAAAATTTCCATGGCAGACGTTCCCCTTAACCTCATGAACACCACCAACGAAAGCTATGAAAACACAAGGCGAGTATGTGACGCCCACTGCCTCTTCTAGGCGAGAGAGACACCTCCCCTTTTTTGCAGCACAACGAAACCAAATAGGAAAGGAGCTTCCACGTCTATAGGAGAAGGGACACCACCTGCCATAAAAAAGCTCCCTGAAATATGGCTAACCGATACCCTAGTAAGCGTGCTCAACAAACAAGCTCCATGCACGACCACAGAAACCACGAGAGCCCACACGGTACAGCGCGGAGACGAACATAGCGATCAACCAGACCCCCAACTCCAGATAAAACTCACAATGTTACTAACAGTGCAAGTGACAACTGTCACGTCGCAAACTACCCCCTAGATGTGACTGGCACCTAGCTAACACTACCTATTAGGCGAGTCAATTCATGTACTCTTAACCTTTTATATAAGTATTGAGGAAATACGTACTAGCCCAAACGCATTAAATTTTACTAAATACGAAATAATTATCCAACTAAAACTATAATTTATTTATAAATATCTAACGGGCACTCAATTAATAAATCTCTAATCCAAAATTCACACTAAGACCACAGAGCATCTAACAGAGTGATAGAAGTTTAACTAACGGGCATGCAAACCCGAAATAGATAACAAATGTAAGATAGGTAGAGCTAAAACAACGACCTCCACGAGTAATGCAGCGGTTCACCTCAGCAATAAAATCCAGTCGACCATTAGTCTGCCCAACATTTTCGTGTATAATGTGTTGATTTAATGCGTTATATATAGTGCAGTTAATTCATACGCTATACTTTAACGGCTAAGACACCGTTAAAACCGTTAAAGTATAGCGTGGTTTTATACTGCGCTATATATAGAATGGTAACTTTTTTTACATTTATTAATGTTACTTTGGTCCAGAAAAATAACATTTTAGTTACGGACTCTTATCTTAACCTATATAATATAATATTTTATATATAAGTCTATAAGTAATATATTATTGTTATTATATTCACTCTATAACTACCTACTACCTATACCTATGCACGTTTTTTTTCTTTTTCTGAAGTTTACTTCACTACATGAATATTCAGTAAAATACTGCTCCTATAAGCTTAAGAAATTAACTTAAGGTCTATTATTAAAAATATCGGGTTATTACAACAGTGTCCTCGTCGCTTTTTTTGAAAAGAATGGAAGAAATGTAGAATGTGAACAAGATGCTCAGAGATCAAATGAAAAAAAATACCAGGAATGAGTAGACAATATACCCGACGCCCTTAAACTACTGCCGAAAAGGGATGCTGGTAGGTTCGTAGAATAGCCGTATAATGAGGAAGCGACCCCATATTCCACACCAAAGATCTTTAAAATGCCATCGTATCTCAGCATATAAGATGGAACAACCGACCCCGAAGACCATGTGACTCATTACGTCACCGCGTGAAGGACAACGACCTCACCAAGGAACATGTGTCCTCTATTTTGCTGAATAGCGAAACCCTCTCTGGAGGAACATTAACATGGTATTTACAGCTACCAGCCCGCTCCATAGAGATGTTTGAAGAAATGGCCGACAAGTTCGTAACGACACATGCTGTGGCTAAGAGAGTCGAAACGAGACTAAATGACATATTCACCATCAAGCAAGCCCTAAGAGAGGGACTGAGGGACTTCCTCGCCTGATTCAACTGGGTAAGGTTGACCTTACCAAATGTGACCGAGGGGATGACAGTCGCAGCCTTTTAGAACGGGTTAAGTAGAGAGGGTTCAAGAGTGACCAGAAAGCAGCTAATTCGATTAATGAAGTATCCTCCAATCACTTTGGATGAATATTCATAATGCCAACCATCCCGAGGTCTGAGCAGATGATGGCGACCTCAACAAACCAACTTGATGACTCATCTCGGAACAAATCGAGCCCAGGAAAGAACGAAGAGATAACATGAGAATGATCACCCAGCTTCGCAGCCAAACAAGGAACGACATCAACCTTATGTCAGGACACCTACCCCTCACTCCTTTCTTTATGATAATGGTCGTCTAGGCTGAGGTTGGTGACTCGCAGGAATGAGAGAGGTAGGCGCCCTTTGTTATTTGCTCACAATTTTTGTGTTTCACCTACAGAGGTGGTCTACACCCTTGAGAAGCTTTGAACGAAGGTGAAGTAAAAAATGAGGTCCGATCCGAGCACTAGGAAATCTGACGCCCTCTGCGAATTCTACCAGGACACAGACACAAAAAGAAGATTGCATCACCCTAAGGAAAGAGGTAACGAACATGCTGCAGCAAGGGCACCTCAAAGAGCTGCTGAGCTACAAAGGAAGGAACACCTTCGCTAGGGATCGAGAATGACAAGGCCCTCCAAGGCCACCCTCACCAGCTCAAACCATCAATATGATTATTGGTGGCAGCGATGATGCCTCCATCAATAGCATCAAGTTCACTACCACCTACAAGTTCAAAAGATCGATCACCCATTGATCTCGTCCAAGTCACACCTCTATTTAAGGTTATGAAATGGTCGATGCAATAGTAATACCCTACAAGGAGTCGTTGTCGATTTTCCACAGGGATCTAATAATGGGACTTAGGGGTATACATTATAATGTATGAACTTGAATTATCTCAAATTGAACTTCCATAAACTTGGGTTGTTTCTAGGTCTGATTTAAACTAAGATTACAAACTAAGAATTGAAACTATGAAATTATTTTTATTGTTATTTTTCAAATGATATAAAGGCCTAGGGCTATGACCAGTGACGGAGGGAGGGCTTTTTCTAAGGGGGTTCAAAAAAGGATTAAGTTAAAAAATTTAATGAGATTGTAGCTAGTGAGAATTGCACCAATGACCTCACAATAGTTTTGAACCCCCTTGACCACTAAGCCATGCTTTTGGACCGTGTTAAGGAAATTCAAAACATAATATATAGAGGTAAAAATCACATTTTGCCTTATATACACAGTGTAATTTTTTGGCGAAGGGGGTTCGGGTGAACACCCTTGCGCCCCCTAAATCCGCCATTGGCTATGACCATCACCTAGGTATTTGCCTAACTGGTTGTAAACTCTAAAGCTTATTTTATTGATCGGGGTGTATTATAGATATCAACACTTGACTACCCACTCAATACCTCTCGGTCAGAGAGTGATTTTGCCCAATTTGACTTTCTCAAGTCCAAATGGGTATTAAACAAAATGGTTGGTACAACGCTCAAGTCGGGTTTTACTATCTCTAGGTTCAACCCTGTAATTGGGCTTATCAATCTCTCGATTGACCCAATGTCTTGTTAGCCAAGTTTTCCTAGACTAAGTTTCTCTTTCTCAAGTAGAGACTAAGTCAAATAGGCATGAACTAATGATTTCCATCATTAATTCTACAATTAAAAGCAAGAACAAGGCTAAATAATAAATACCCAACCATAAACAAGCAATAAATCAAACACCCATTAAGATTACACTCTAGGGTTGGGTCATAACCCTAGTGAAAATCTAGATACTCATGCTTAAGATAGAAGAAATGAGGATTAAACCCATATTGATAATTAAAATGATGAAATCTTTATTCAAAAAGCTCAAAATAGCAAAAACTACTAAAGAGAGTAAAGAAAACCGTCTACAGTAGTAGCTGATATCAAAATTTAGCCTAAAAAAGTAAAACTCTTCTATTTATACAGGGCTGGAATTTTCGGTCAAAAAATGCCCTTTTGGAGGTTCTACAACTGCACAATTCCTTATGCGGTCTGCACTTTGCTTCACCTTGACAGGATTGGAAACCTGTGGCTGCATAATTCTGAACTACGGACGTACTTCTCTCTTTTTGCAGTCCGCACAATTGTGCCCGCGGCCGCACCTTGCTCTTCTGCGGTCCGCACAAATGTGACTGCGGCTGCACAATAATTGTGCGATCTGCACTTTTGTTGAACTTGAGATGTAGGTTCTCTGAACTTTTGCTCTTATCCAGTTTCTGTGGCCACATATATCATGTGCGGACCGCACTTTTCACACTTCTCTGATGGGCGTTTCTTCACATCCTGCGGCCGCAGATGATAATCTGCGGTTTGCACTTCTGATCTTTTGTGCCTATTTTTTCCTTGAGTTCAGATCACTTCTTCTTGAGTTGTATTTCATCTTGGGAGCTCATCTTCCAATATTCTTGCAATTAAGTACATTTCATCAGTTTACGGGAACACAATTAAGCACTTTTGGACTAAAATGAGAGCTAAAAGGCACCAATAAGAAGTCAAAATCTCCACTTATCACCCACGAATGGTATGATAGACTTGAAGAAAGTATCATATTGGACGAGTTAGATGCCAACGATTTGAATTACTTTACGAATTTTAGATATTGATGTTAAACGTATCATGGTAGATGATGGAAGTGGAGCATGCATTATCTATCCCCGAGTCCTCACCCGGTTGAGACACGAGGATAAAATAGTGTCACGTTGCATCTCACTAACCAATTTTAACAATGCAGTTGAATGGACTTCGGGAGAAATTATACTCCTCGTCCTCGCCGATGGAGTTACTCTGGAGACAACGTTCCACATCATAGACCATGCCACCACATACAATGTCATAGTGGGACAATCATGTATATATCATATGAGAGCCGTCCCCTCCAGCTTATACCAAGTGATAAAGTTCCCAATACCTCGAGGAATATTTAGCATATGAGGGGAACAACTCACATATTGCGAATGCTACCGAATCTCCATGCACAACACGACAATCCAACAAAAGAAAGAAAAATAAAAAGAAGCATAGCAATTAGTAGGGTCGAGGTCGCCACAGGAAGGAGCTAGGAAAGGCATTATGGACCTCGAAACAATCGAAGCCGCAAAATCAACCATTGAATATCTCGACCCGTCCAATTAGATCACAACGACCTCAGTAAAAAGGCTTACATCAGCTGTAAGCTCTGAGAACCAGGTAAATTTAGCCAATTCTAAATAATTAATGTAGATTTGTTTTCCTTCAGCCATGCATATATGCCGGGCATCCCAAAGAGATCGCCACACACAAACTGAACGTTGACCCCTTCTATTCCCCAGTGAGGCAGATCCGACGAAAGTTCAACCCCACGATCAACGAGGGTGTCCACGAGGAAGTAGAAAAGCTACTAGCGAACGACTCCATCAGGGAGTCAAAATACCCCGAATGGATAGCCAACGTGGTGATGGTCAAAAAGAAAAATGGTAAATGGAGGATGTGTGTGGACACAAACCTAAACAAAGCCTTCACGAAAGATTCATTCCAATTAAAACATATTGACCAACTCATTGAAGCAACGGTCGGGCACGAGATGCTAAGTTTCCTAGATGCATATTCGGGTTTAACCAAATACTCATAGAAGAAGAGGAACAAAAACCACGTTCATCAACCACAGGGGAATATATTGTTATAGAGTCATACCGTTTACGTTGAAGAATGTAAGGGCAACCTATTAGAGGTTGGTCACAAAAATGTTCAAAGATCAACTCAGCAAAACCATGGAAGTATTGATCGACGATATGTTGGTAAAATCTGAGAAGGTAGAGGATTACATCAACTACTTAAAGGAAGCTTTCGACATACTAAGACAATACAGGATGAAGTTAAACCATTAAAAATGCACCTTTGGTGTAGCCTCTGGTTTCTTAGTATCACAATGAGGAATTGAAGTCCATATCAAATCACGGCTATCGATGGGATACTTGAGCAATTTACTACTAAGAAACAAGTCCAAAGATTGACTAGTCGAATCGCCACCTTATCGAGATTTATCTCGC
Organism: Nicotiana glauca; assembly: GCA_026770625.1. NCBI lineage: Eukaryota > Viridiplantae > Streptophyta > Magnoliopsida > Solanales > Solanaceae > Nicotiana > Nicotiana glauca. The sequence goes on from MU665877.1 coordinate 101,524, forward strand.
GGCCATCCGACAAATTTCGTAATTTTTTTGGCGTACTAAAAAATGATAACAGACTCAAGTGGATTCCCGAGTGCGTGCAAGCACTACGAGAATTGAAGGCGTATTTTTCATCGCCATATTTACTCTCGAAGCCTGAACCCGGGGAAGGCCTCCCCGTCTACCTTGCCGTCTCTGAAATAGCAGTAAGTGCGGTCCTGGTTCAAGACAGTAAAGGTACGCAATCTCCTATTTATTACATAAGCAAAACACTTGTCGACACCGAGACGAGGTACCCACACCTTGAGAAATTGGCCCTGACATTGGTCGTAGCTTTACCGTCACGACCCAAAATTCCTCCGAAGGAGTCGTGATGGCACCTAATTTCCAAAACTAGGTAAGCGTAACACATACTGAATGATAACGAATTCTACTAAATAGTTGTTGAACATGAACTAGAAATTTCTAAATAAACCAATAGTCTCAACATGATACAATATATCAAAACCGGTAGTATAAGTCATAAGCCTTTCTAGGAGTAATTATACATAAGGAATACATCATTGTTATGAATTAATAGGAAACAATGGGAATAATTACAATAAAAGGTGACTTCGGATCCTGCAAAAGCCCAGCAGGTGTACCTTGAAATCTCTAGCCATACCAAGCTTAAGTCTTAAAACCAACTCGATCCGAAGTACCTAGTTATGCATAAAAATGTGCAGAGGCGTAGCATGAGTATACCACAGTGGTACCTAGTAAGTATCAAGCCTAACCTCGGTAGAGTAGTGACGAGGGCATGTCTAAACACGTACCGAACATATAAACCTGTGAAGGATATGACATAAAGCTAACAAGGAAGGAATATCAAAGTAATGCCAATAGAAGATAGAAATCAGATTACAAACGATAGTAGTGATAAGGGGAATACGAATGGCAACGAGAAATAACCAAGTAATTAAACAACAATATTATCGGGGTACATATAAAGTATAAATGTGTTCAAATAGGGAAAACAATGTCAACTCAACAAACAAATCATTTCTAATACACGAATTTCAACAACGCCACTTCTCTTAATCTCATATCATAGATCACAACTTCCAAACCTTTAACACGCGTGGCACCTTGTGCTCACATTTTCCATCTCACTTCGCATGGCAAGAATCTACGTACTGCTCAGTACATAATATTTGTGTCAAATGTTAATTAGGATGTTTAAGATATTTATTTATATATCGTAAAGTAAATCATTTGGGTAAAGAAAATACAATTTTCAAATAAAATACAACATCGGATAAGTTGCTGAATTTAGTATAGAATTTATTAAATGAAAACGTAATAACAATTTCTTTTTAATTAAAGTAAAAATATCAGAAAAGGTAATGAGGTTAAGTTGAAAAATCAATTAAAGTAAAATATGACAACTATTAGAAATGATTAGATATCGAATAAAACAACGAGTTTTAACTTAAAGGTCACATAAGGTAAACATGTTATTAATTCTTTTATTTAAAATCACTATATTACTAACTACTCAGCATGATATGAGGTAGTGACTTAGCAGAGTAAATTTATCTTGAAAATCAATTCACCAAAATAATAGTATAAGGAAAAGAATTCAGGAAATGACGACAAGACAATAAATTAATGACAACAATTCAATCCACCGAAAAGAGTGAAAGACCGGAAATAAAAATTCTCAGAGTCTCGTGTGAAAGAACCGAAGCCAATACAATATCACAGAGAATACCAAACACATAAACTTTTGCGGCACGCAAACCGATCATACCATACAACACTATCCACCCTTATTCCACCTTGTAAATGTCTAATAATAATAAATGCATGTATGTTGAGGCACGCAACCAAATCCTACCATATAATTAGAGCCAATAACATACTAATAAATAAAATATATTGTGGCGAGCAACCCGATCCTACCGTATAATATCAATATCATAATTCATTATATTAATTCACTCTTATTTCACCTGTTGCGACGTGCAATCCGATCCCACCGTGCAATATCATAATAATAAATAAAATATATTGCGACGCGCAACTCGATCCCACCATATAATATCAATATCATAATTTATCCTTATTTTACCATAACAGTCCACCCTTATTTCACCTATTGCGACGTGCAACCTGATCCCACCGTACAATAACAATATCACAATATAAATATCCTCTCTTATTTCACCACCTCCCTTATTTCATATATTGCGGCGTGCAACCCACCCCCCGTACAATAATTTAAATCAACAGCAACAATTCAATAACTCCATTTACAAGAATTTCTACAATCAAGGGTATCGGTACATGGCAACAAAGGAACCACGCAAAAACCGAATGAATACAACAAACTTCACAAAAATGACAGGACAAGTAAGACACGTGATAACTAAGTATGCAATCAAAACAATTATGACATATAGCAGATAAACACAAGGTCATAGAAGAAACTCAATAATTAAGAGGTAACAAGAAAATAAGTAAGGCAATAACTTCAACTAAGATATATAAGGGCCAAATAACGAGTAAGAGGTACAATATGTGCTAACAACGTCAAATAGAGCATGTAAGAATAGACTAACAACGAGATATCACATGTTATGACATTTCAATTAAAGGCATGGAAATACACTTGACACCCTTAGCCGGTTAATTACCACATGTAGAGTGTGTATACACTTGTCACCTTACGTACACGACTTTCACATAATAAGATAGTACAATTACTCAATTCCTAAAGTATAGTTCCCCCCACCCCCCACAAATTTAGACAAGATACTTACCTCGAAGAAGCTAGACCGATACTCTAAAATGACCTGCTCGAGTGAAACAACCTCCGGACGGCTCAAATCTAGCCAAAATAACTTCAAATCATAAATAAAACTCATAGGAAACAATTTCGAATAATAAAGCTTCAATATTTAACAAAAACTAAAAAGTCAACCCCCCGGGCCCGTGCCTCGGACCTAATAAAATTTATAAAATACGAACACCCATTCTGATACGAGTTCAACCATACCAAAATTATCAATTTCCTATACCAATTCGTCCCTCAAATCATCATTTTACATTTTGAAAGGTTTCTTAAAAAATTCTCATTTTTCCTCAACTCACATCACTAATTATAAGATAAAAATAAAGATAGAATCATATAATATAATAAATTTCTGGTGAAGAACACTTACCCCAATGATTTTCTAGAAAAACACACGAAGAATCGCTCAAAATCGAGCTCTACAACTCCAAAAATGATAAAAATGACTAACCCTCAAAATAGAGTACTGTTATATTCTGTCCAGGTGTTTGTACATCGCTATCGCGGAATTTCAATTGCGATCGTGAAGGGAAAATGTCTATTGTCCAAACTTAATGCTACGCGATCGTGAACAGACATGTGTGACCGCGAAGAGGGAAAATTCTGATGCCCAAGGATTACACTATGTGACCACAAAAGAGAGAATGCGATCGCGAAATGGAACCAGCTGGGGCTGTGCTACACAAACGCGGACAGTTAAACGCGAACACATTGAAGGGAAATGCGCACCTATGTGATCGCGAACATTAGTGTGCGAATGTGAATAACAATTATCCCTGCCTCCAAAATTACACTACGCGAACGTAGAGGAATTGATGCGAACGCAATTAAGTAAACCAGATACCGGAAAAACAACAGTCTAACATCATGGAGAAATGGCCTGTAGCCCATTCGAAATACTCCTGAGGCCCCCGGGAACCCGTCGAAACATGCCAACAAGTTCCATAACATAACACGGACTCGCTCGAGGTCACAAATCACATCAAACAACATCAAAACTACGAATCACACCACGAATCGAACTTATGAAATTTCTAATCTTCCAACTTCCAAAACTCGTGCCAAAATATATCAAATCAATTCGGAATGACGTCAAATTTTGCATGCAAGTCCCAAATGTAACAAAACTAATAAAACTCTCGAAATCAAATTCCAACCCTAATATCACCAAAGTAAACTCTCTTCAAACCTCTCAATCTTCCAAATCTTCAACTTTTCAGTTTTCGCCGAAATGCTTCAAATTACCCTACGGGCCTCCAAATGCAAATTCGGACGCATGCCTAAGTACAAAATCACCATCCGAGCCTATCCAAATAATCAAAACTCCAATCTCAGGTCAAATACTCAAAAGTCAAACCTTGGTCAATTTTTTCAACTTTGAGCTTCTCAAATGAGAGTCGATCCTTAAAATCCTTTCCGAAACTCTCAAAAACCCGAACCGACAATGCACTCAAATCATAATACACTATGTGAAGCTACTCGTGACCACAAACTTCCGAATCAGATGCAATTGCTCAAAACGACTAGTCAGGTCATTACATTCACGAAAACTTACTCTATTTCCCGTGCCACCCTATCTTAGTCATTACCACTTTCTTTTTAAGAAATATTTTACATAAACTCGAGCTGTCAGGGAGGATGGCCAAATGAGCCATCAATATAAGTGAGCACGACATCATATACCAGCTGCGAACAATAATAAATTCACAAGTGCTCACTGACTTTATCATAAAATTTAGTGTGAAAGTAATTCTTGAGGCCAAGAAAGAATCCATTCAAGCTTCTCTTCAAACAGAAGACCTCTGGGTCCTGTACACCGATGGTGGATCCAATGCCTCTGGATTAGGATCGGGACTCGTACTCGAGATCCCATCGGTGAAGTAATTCGCTAGTCCATAAGATGCTCAGATATATCTAACAATGAGGCCGAGTACGAGGCCGTAATTGTAGGGTTGAGGTTAGCACTCAAATATGGGGCGAAGCTTAGACTTCGCTGTGATTCTCAGCTCGTAGTCAACCAAGTCATAGGGTTTTCCAAATTAAAAAACAAAGGTTGCAAAAATATCAAGTCGAGATCTGTAAGTTGCTATCTAATTTCAACGAATGGCAGCTACCAGATCCCACGAACTCAGAACATCGAAGTAGATGGCCCCGCCAAACTAGCCGCCGCCACCAAAAACATCACGACCATGGACCAAAATGTAGTCCATCTCCTAAAATCATCAATAGACCAAATCGAGGTAAGATCTGTATTTTTACTTGGGACTGACACAATTGTATTATTACGTATTTGCAGGGTGGCACCCTCCCGAATAACAAAAGGGAAGCTAAAAGCTAAGAATGCGAGCAACTAGATACAACCTCTTTCATAACGATTTGTACAAGAGAACGTATAGTGGTCCTTTGGCAAAGTGTTTAGGCCCAAACCAAACCCAATGCGTCCTCGAAGAAGTCCACGAAGGCCATTGTGATGCTCATTTTCGGTGACCGAGCACTCATCAGGTGTCTCAAACAGGCTAGGAGCAGGGACTACCTCCTCAGTATTTACCAGCAAATCATGATCCATCGGGATTGTAATGGTCCTAGAACCTCCCTCCAACCTTACATCGAGTTGGATGAGCTCCTTGTCGATCATTCTTAGATCGTCCAGGTCTATGTCAGAACCCGACTCATCATCCTCCTCGGTGATGGCTTCCACCTGTCACTGACTTATGAAGAAACATCCATTGTCGCCCTGGAGGATCAAGCCTCCTCTAGACTCGAAAGTGCAGTGCCGCTATCAAGTTCCCCTCCACAACTGTTTCCCTCTTGGGATGCACCAGCACGACCACATCTACCTCTTCTAGTTATGGGGCCTCAGAGCTTGTCCCAATACCTTCTCCAATATGTATTGTTGTCGTCTCTCGAAGAACAAAGTCACTATCTAACAAGTCAATGGCCGTGGGATTCCCCCCCTCCCCCATGGCTCTCTTCTTCCGAGGCCTTAGATCTCTGTCACTAGGGGAGACTTCATCGTCCTCATCGACCAACGAAAATAGCTGAGGAGCGGAGGCAGCAGTTGGGATGGGGACAGATTCGGAGACCGCAACAGTTAGGACATGGGCGAGTCCATAAGGTCCAGTAGCCATGACGGGGGTAGAAACCGAATGCGTAGCAGCCTTTCTCCTAGAAGAGGGCACAAACGCCCTGCTCCTTCAAGAAAATCCCCTAACTAGACTTGAGAAAGGAAGAAATATAGAAGTTTACAATGAAGCAAGCTAACATACAACAAAGAGAAACAACAATTGTGAGCACGTGATTTTTGCCCTATATATGAGTTATTCCCATAAAATTCAAACAAAAAATTTTTTTCTTTATTTTTTGCAATTTCTGTGAGTTTTGTGTTAATTGTTTGCTTGTTATTCATGCATGTTAAGTCATAAAAATACAAAATATGCATTTAGGATTTTATTTCATTCTTAGTATTAATTAGGTAGCAATTTGTTTTAGAACAAAATTGAAAAAAATGACAAAAATGGTCTTTGCATTTATTTTTTGATTTTAAATAATTTCTTAGAATTTAAAAATAATAGACGAAAATACAAAGAAAAGAAAATACAAAAATACAAAAGAATAAAGAAGAAAATACAAAAAGAAAATACAAAGGAAAAGTATAATGCAAAAATACAATGCAATAAGATTTGGGCCAAAATATACCCCAATTAGATAGCCCAAATAGGAAATTGTCCAAGCCCAAATATTTTCCCTC
>MDKF010772074.1:0-15051 GCA_026770625.1 Nicotiana glauca
TTTAGGCCTGCTGCTTCTGGTATTTTCGCTTCTGCGGTTTTGGAGCCGCTTAAGCGGCCAGGCAGCCGCATAAGCAGAAATGGGCATTTGGCCAGGAACTGCAGAAGCGAAGATTTTTTCGCTGAAGCGGACTCGCTTCTACGATGCAAAGACCGCATAAGCAGTTGGTCGGGCTTTGAAGGAGACCGCAGAAGCGGTAAATTTTTCCGCAAAAGCGGGACCGCAGAAGCGTTTGGACAGAATGTTTAAGTTTTGGAAATGGGACTTCATTCCCATTTCCCATTTTTAACGATTTGGAGCTTGGTTTGGGCGATTTTTGGGCAGATTTTCTTGGAGAAGAATGGGGTAAGTGTTCTTAACTCAATTTTGGTTGTATAACTCGAATCTATTACAAGTTTTGGTGTTTAATCTGAGAATTTTGTTGAAAGGGGTAGAAAACCCTCTTGGATAGAATCACTGATATGAAGGTCGAAATGATATGGGAATTTTGTAATTTCGCTATGGTTAGACTCGTGAGAGTGCGAGGTTTCTGGAAATGTAAATTTTACCCAGTTCTGAGACGTGGGCCTGAGGGGTATTTTGGTCATTTTACCTATTTTCGCGCCCTAGCTTTAATTTTTATAGTGGAATCGGTTGTTTGCAATATTATTTACGATGTGTAATTTAATTGAATAGATTTGAGCCATTTGGAGTCGGATACTCATGGAAAGAACGTGGTGTTGGATTGATTTTGAGTCGGTTCGAGGTAAGTGGCTTGTCTAACTTTGTGTGGGGGACCTTTCCCCTTGGGATTTGTTCTTGATATTTGAGTGCCTTGTACGCGAGGTGAATAGCGCGTACTTGAGCCGATTGATAAAAATCCGGTTTTACTTAAGTTGTTAATATTTAATTTCTTTCTTATTTGCCTTGTTTTACTTGAAGCTTATTGCTTGTGCTAGACTAAGAAAGCATGTCTAACTGACATAATTGCCTAATTGCTTAAGTTGTTCAATTGTACTACGTGAAGCATTCTAGGCTAGCTCTATCTGCTACTCCATATTTTTTCATACTTATCCCTTGGTGTGTTTCTGGCTGTGATTGCGCTTTTACTTTGGGACTACGGGACGGTATCCCTAGAGATCCCCCTACATTTTTATTTTGGGACTACGGGACAGTATTCCGGGAGATCCCCCTGCACTTTTATTTTGGGACTACAGAACGGTATCCCGGTAGATCCCCCTGCACTTTTATTTTGGGACTACGGGACGGTATCCCGGGAGATCCCCCTGCACTTTTATTTTGGGACTACGGGACGGTATCCCGGGAGATCCCCTGCACTTTTATTTTCGGACTATGGGACGGTATCCTGGGCGATCCCCTGCACATAAATGATTGGACTATGGGACGGTATCCCGGGAGATTCTTTGATACTGGTACGAGAGTTAGACTACGGGACGGTATCTCGGGTGATCCATTGGACAGTTGAGGAGAGGGCTACAGGACGGTATCCTGGGAGACCCTCATTGGTACTTGAGATTGAGTTGTGGTTACCCTGTGTTTCTGCTTTATCCTGGTATTTATCATTGTTTCATTGATTTGCCATACTACACTGCTGAGTTTATTATTTTGTCAGATTTCCACATTGTTAATTATTGCTACTGTTATATTTTTGCCTCAGTAGGGCCCTGACCTTTCCTCCTCACTACCCTATCGAAGTTAGTCTTGGCACTTACTGAGTACCGTTGTGGTGTACTCATGCCCTTCCTGCGCATGTTTTTCATGTACAGATCATACAGGTACCTCTACTCAGACGCACTATCCTTGAGGCGAGGAGACATACGGAGACTTCGAGGTATATCTGCAGCGTCCACAGACCGAAGAGTCTTCTTCCTTATTCTAGTTGTAGAGTTGTTATCCTATCATACTTTTGATGTAGTTATTCTGGAGATTAGAGTACTTATTGGAATTCTATTAGCCTGTATTTTCCCGTGAGTTTCCAGGTTTTGGGATTTGGTTGTAGACTTCCGCATATTCTTAGAGTTGTACAGGCCGGACGGCCTTATACTCAGTTGTTATTTTTCATATGTTCAGTTTTAATTAGTTTTTCCGCAAATATTATATTTTTTCTGAAATACTTGGCTTACCTAGTCGTGGGGACTAGGTGCCATCATGACATGTTCACGATCGGTGAACTAGGGTCGTGACACTCTGTTTGTGAAAATCGATTGTATCAATGGATAATAAATTAAGGGAACAGAGTCCAATAATTTGCAATTCTTTTATCTTACTTTTTGCCTTTACTTTCCCATAAATATGAGATTCAGTTAAAGGAGTTGAAGCAGAATTTGAAAGTTGGTAAAATTAAGGCTAACTATAAGATCATGATAATTGGCTAATAAATAAGGAAAGTAACTAATATTTGTACTGGGAATCTAAGCCTGTGGGATTAAATTACTTCACAATCTCACTAGTAAAGTACCGTGACCTTTGAAGAAGATATTATGACTCAACTTTCTAAGCCTATAATGAATTGTTTTTTTTTAAAGTAATTTTCCGTAAGTTAATTTAGAATTCATTACTATTTTGCTTTGGCCAAAAAGTAATTCGATAGGGCTATTAGTTGATAAAGTCAGTTATTATTTATTTTGCGTGTGTGATTATGTTAAGATAATTTGTTAGTCACCAAAGTGATCAAATTGAATTGTTTAAAATATTTACATGCATACATGTTTATTTTATGTGTGCAATTATGTTTATATAGGTTGTTAGTCACCAAAGTGGCCAAACTAGTATGTTCATAAAAAATATGCATACATAAAATTATAGTTTATCCATGAAATTAATGAAATGCCTACATTTAAAAATTAGTGGATAAATTAATTTTCACTATTGCTAGAACTTAAGGATTTATCCAAAGGTGAATTAATTATTCTATGAATGGTGAATATGATGAGGTAAATTAATATTCTTAGTCAAATATATATTGTATATCCAAAGATGGCATATATATTTGATTAAAAATATTTAATTACCTATTAAAGACTAAATGACATTTAAATTATGATAGTGTGTCGTAGTATTTACCCAAAGGAGAATTGCGATATGCTTTAACTGTTTTTATTGATTTGTGAGCATGTATTATCTATTTTGCAGCTATTCCTTTTCATTCGCTTGCTTCTTCTGTTACTGTGTTCAATGGATTGAACTTCTCTGAATGGCGTGAACAAGTCCAGTTCCACTTAGGTGTGATGGATCTTGACTTGATTCTACTGAATGATAAGCTCGCTGCCATTACTGATATGAGCAGTGCGGATGAGAAGTTTTTCAATAAAACATGGGAATGCTCTAACAGGCTAAGCCTTATATTTCTGCTAATAAATATTGCCAACAATATTAGGAGTACTATTCTACAACCAGAAAGTGCTAGGGAATAACTGAAGTTTATGGAAGAACGTTTTCGTTCTACAGATAAGTCTCTCGCTGGTACACTAATGGTTGAACTCACGACAATGAAGTTTGATGGGTCGCGTAGTATGCAAAATCATATCATTGATATGACTAACATTGCAGCAAGACTTCAGACCTTGGGGATGAAAGTAGATGACTCCTTCTTGGATTAATTTATTCTGAACTCGTTACCTCCTGAGTATGGACATTTTCAAATTACCTATAACACTATTAAGGATAAGTGGAATGTTAGTAAATTGTCCAGTATGCTTACTCAGGAGGAGTCAAGACTTAAGAAACAAGGGAGTCATTTAATTAACCTCATGGGTCAAGGAGCTGGTAAAGGACTTAAAGTGAAGGCCAAAAAGTTCAAGAAGAAGAAGGCACACGCTAAAGCTTCACAAGATGCTAAGAAGGAACATAAGGCAGATACGTGTCGTTTTTATAATATGGAAGGACACTATCAGAAAGATTGCCTGAAACGTAAAGCTTGGTTCGAAAAAAAAGGTATAATTAGTGCTTTTGTATGTTTCGAATAAAATTTAATAGGTTCCTAATAATACTTGGTGGCTTAATTCTGGTGCAATTGCTCATGTATCTACTACGTTGCAGGGATTCCTTATGATCCAAACTACCTCGAAGTCTCCGTAGCTCTCCCCCGCCTCAAGGATAGTGCGCCTGAGTGGAGGTACCTGGATCTGCACATGAAAAACATGCGCAGAAAGGGCATGAGTACACCACAGCGGTACTCAGTAAGTGCCAAGCCTAACTTCGGTTGGGTAGTGACGAGGAAGGTCAGGGCCCTACTGAGGTTAAACAGTAAAATATAAATCAACAGTATGAAAATAAGCAGTAATAGTGAGTACATCAGTGGAATAAAACAAGCAAAATAAGGCAATATCAAATACACAAAGAACGGCGCAACTACAAAATAAGTATAGCTCAATACCAGTGGTAACAATGAGGATCTCCTAGGATACCATCCTGTAGTCCTTTTCTCAACTGTCCAGTGGATCTCCCGGGATACCATCTCGTAGTCCATCATATGTGTATATCCGAAAAATCTCCTGGGATATCGTCCTATAGTCCAACTATCAATGTGTAGAGGGGATCTATCGGGAATCTAACACGCAGTCCCAAAGTAAATATGCAGGGGGATCTATCGGGAATCTAACCCGCAGTCCCAAAGTAAATGTATAGGGGGATCTATCGGGAATCGAAACCGCAGTACCAAAGTAAACAAATAAGGGGAGGAGCTACCGGAATCCCACATCCGTAGTCCCAATGTAAATACACAACCACAACCAGAAGATATTCAGAAATAAAGTACAAAAGACAAATATCAGGTAGTACTAGCCTAGCATGCTTCACGTAGTACAGTCAAGGCAACTTAAACAATCAGGCAAGTTAAATCAACTAAACATGATTTTCTAATCTAACACTGGTTATATCTGCAAGTAAAACAAGGCAAATATGAAGGAAACTCAGTCTCAATATGTTAAGTGAAAACCAAATTTTTCAACAATTAGCTCAAGTACGCGCTCGTCACCTCACGTACAAGGCACTCAATTACCACATACCATATCCTAAGGGGAAAGGTCCCACACACAAGGTTAGACAAGCCACTTACCTCGAACCGATACACAAATCAACCAGAAATCACACCTTTGCCACGAGTATCCGACTCCAAATGGCCCAAATCTATTCAATTCAATTACATATCGTAAATAACATTGCAAACAAGCGGTTTCACTATTTAATTCAAAGCTACGGCATGAAATTAGGTAAAATGACCAAAATTCCTTTCAGGCCAACATCTCAGAATCAAATAATTTTCACATTTTCAGAACCCTCGTACTCTTACGAGTCTAACCATATAAAAATCTCCCAAATCGGAGGTCAAACACCTACTCAAAACTCAATAGTTTAGCCTATGAAGTTTTACCTATTTTTCATTCAAAATCCGAAATTAGGGATGAATTCATGATTAGATTAGTAGGTATTAAGCATAAGAGAGTAGAGAATCGTTACTCTTGAAAACCCCTCGAAATATCTCCCAAATCCGAGCTCTCTAGCTTGAATTTTGTTAAAAATGGCTAACCCTCATTTGAAATGTTAAATACTATCCAGACATTTAATGCATCGCGAACGCGGAGGTGAGCTCGCGTTCATGGAGAAGGAAAAATAAAAGTTGCCAAAAATGCCATTCGCGATCGCGAAACGAAGAATGCGAACGTGAAGGCCTGGGTTCATGAGTTACGCGAACGCGACATCTGGAACGCGAACACGATAAAGAAGATTAGTGAGGCCCAGAAGTTTCCCTACGCGAACGCGGTGATTGGGCTGCGAACGTGAAAGAGAAGAAAGGCAGGCTTCGCGAACGCGGGCAGGTTATGCAAACACAAAAGAGGAACTGGCCCCCCTCTAGGATTACACTACGTGAACACGTGAGTGGGGCCACAAACGTGAAGGAGAAGTAAGTCAAAGCTATGCGAACACGATGCTAGGGTCGCGAACGCGAAGAAGAAACTGGGACCTGCAACTGCTGAAGGATTTTCTGCAATTCTTACAACTCCAAAATGCTCCATTGAGAATCCAAAACACACCCGAGGCCTCCGGAACCTCAACCAAACCTACAAACATATCCCATAACATCATTCAAACTTGTACCAATCCTTAAACCACCTAAAACAACGCCGAAAACTCGAATAAATCATGGATTTGAGCCTAAGAACTTCAAATTCCAACAAAACACGCTTTCGATCAAAAACCTAACCAAAACACGTCCGAATGACCTGAAATTTTGCACACAAATCCCAAATCACATGGCGGAGCTACTGCAACTTCCAAAAATTCCATTTCGACCCTCGGATCAAAAACTCACTATCAGACCGGAAACTTCAAAAATTCAAACTTCAGCATTTCAAGCCTAAATGAGCTACGGACTTCCAAAATACATTTTGAACATGCTCTCAACCCCGAAATCACCTAACGGAGCTAACAAAACCATCGGATTCCATTCCAAGGTCGTCTTCATACTGCTCCGACTACGAACCATTTTTCAGCACTTAAGCTCTCATTTAGGGACTAAGTGTCCCAAAACTCTCCGAACCCAACACCAAACATCCCAGCAAACTAAAATAGCAGAAATGAACTTAGGGGAAGCATTTAGTAGGGGATCGAGGCGTAAATTTTTAAGACGACCGGCTGGGTCGTCACATGGACCCTTTGATGTTTTATCTTTTCATGGAGAGAAATATTTTATCACTTTTATCGATGATTTTTCACGTTATGGATACATCTATTTGCTAAAAGAAAAATCTCGAGCAACAAATGCTCCCAAGGTGTTTGTTAATGAGGTTGAAAGGAAATTAGATAGAAAGGTAAAAATTATTAGGTCAGATGGAGGTGATGAATATTATGGAAAATATAATAAATCATGACAATGTCCAAGTCCATTGGCAAAGTTACTTGAGGAACATGGCATATATGCACAGTATACTATGCTAGGAACACCTCAACAAAATGGTGTTGCAGAAAGGCGTAATCGAACTCTTATAGATATGGTTAGGAGCATGATTAGTAATTTCTCATTACACAAATAATTGTGTTTGTATGCTCTTTAAACCACTATATATTTATTAAACAGGGTTCCTAGTAAGGCAGTTCCAAAGACCCCTTTTGAACTGTAGACAGGAAGGAGACCTAGTTTAAGGCACCTGTATGTTTGGGGTTGCCCAGCGGAAGCTAGAGTTTATAATCCATAAGAAAAGAAATTAGATTCTCGAAGTTTATAATCCACAAGAAAAGAAATTAGATTCTCAAAGAGTAAGTGATCACTTTATTAGTTACCCAGAAAAATCTAAAGGGTATGTGTTTTACTGTCCAAACCATAGTTCGAGAATTGTTGAAACCGGTAATGCAAGATTCATTGAGAATGGTGAAGTTAGTGGGAGTGTTGAAAAGCAAAGTGTGGAAATTAAAAAGGTGAGGGTCAATATTCTATTGCCCATAAATGTGCCTACTTCCACACAAATACCAAATATTGTTTCAGTTGTTGAAGAACACTTTGACAACACTGAGCAACATTTGGATGAAACACTTTATGAAGAAACTAGCTCACAAATATCTGACACAAATGAACCACAAGAAATGCCATTAAGAAAATCTCAAAGAGTTAGAAAATTGACTATTTCGATGATTATGTGGTTTATTTGCAAGAGTTAGATTTTGACATTGGTCTTAATAAGGATCCAATTTCATTTTCACAAGTCATAAATCGTAATGAGTCTGACAAATGGATTGATGCCATAAAGGAAGATTTAAAATCCATAGAATACAATAAAGTCTGGGATCTTGTTGAATTGCCAGAAAGTTATAAAATTCGGATGTAGATGGGTCTTTAAGACCAAGCGCGATGAAAATGGCAAAATTGAGAGATACAAAGCCAGACTTGTTTCTAAGGGTTATACTCGGAAAGGAGGCGCTGATTATAAAGAGAACTTTTTACCGGTCTCAAAGAAATACTCGTTAAGAATTATGGCTTTTGTGGCTCATTATGATTTAGAGTTACGCCAAATGGATGTGAAAAATGCCTTTCTTAATGGAGATCTCGAGGAGGAAGTTTATATGGACCAACCAGAGGATTTTGAAACTAAAGGAAAAGGTCAAATGGTGTGTAGACTGAGGAAGTCAATATATGGACTTAAACAAGCCTCACGAAAATGGTATATAAAGTTTAATGATACCATAACGTCTTTTGGATTTGTGGAAAATACCATTGATCGGTGTATATACCAAAAGATCAGTAGGAGCAAGTTTATATTTTTAACCCTATATGTTGATGATATCCTACTTGTTGCTAATGATTTAGGCATATTACGTGAGACTAAAGATTTTCTCTCTAAGAATTTTGAAATGAAATATATGGGTGAGGCATCCTATGTGATAGGAATAGAAATATTCCGTGATAGATCACGAGGATTATTGGGATTGTCTCGGAAAGGCTATATCAAAAGAGTTCTAGAGAGATTTAATATGAACAATTGTTCAGCAGGAATTGTTCCAATTTAAAAAGGGGACAAATTTAGTCTCATGCAATACCCTAAGAATGATGTAGAACGAAAAGAAATGGAATCAATTCCTTACTCTTCTATTGTTGGTAGTTTGATGTATGCTCAGACTTGCACAAGACCGGATATTAGTTTTGCAATTGGAATGTTAGGAAGATATCAGAGTAACCCAGGAATTGATCATTGCAAATATGCAAAAAAAAATTAAGGTACCTAAAAGGAACAAAGGATTACATGCTCATGTATAGGAGATCCAAGTATTTAGAAGTGGTTGGATACTCGGATTCAGATTTTGCTGGATGTATTGATACTAGAAAATCCACGTTTGGTTATTTGTTCCAATTAGCTGAAGGAGCAATATCATGGAAAAGTGACAAACAATCTTTCATTGCTACATCCACGATGGAAGCAGAATTCGTGGCATGTTTTGAAGCCACAATTCATGCATTATGGCTATGAAACTTTATTTCAGGACTTGGGCTTGTCGACATGTTGGCCCAAGTTCAGTTGAAGTTTTGAAGATTGACAAATGAACTCAGTGATGGACCTGGTCCATCTGGTGAGACACAGTGTTTATCAACCATTGCATATGAGATGCACGTGAGGAAGATATACCGTAGAGATCAAGCAACAATATCTTCTGAACTAATCGAAAAGATTGCAGTTGGGATAAGGAGAACAGTCTCCTTATGAGGAGAGAACACAATCCTAATCTAGGATAAGGATTGGAGTTTGTATTGGTCAAGGACTCAAAATCGTCTAAGGATAAGCAATGGAGTCTCAATCAAACTCTAATTACTAACTCAATAAATAACTGAGTTTGTTCTCTTTTACAGGTATTGCACATACGCAGAAGTAAAACATAATTGAGAGCAAAAGAGCAAGTCTGTTTTGCAAGCAATATATGTGAGATATAAGTGTGCACGCCTGAAGCTACTTGAACGAGATAGAAGAACCAGTTCCATTGTGTTTATTCTTATTCTAGTTCAATTGTATTAGGTGTTTCTATTTATACCTTTCAGCTTAATTAGAAGCAATTGTATTAGGTACTTTGAGTATTCAAGCTAGAGTTAACTTGAAAGTGTTGCAACAGTTGAGGCTGTGTGCCACACTTGGATTAGAGTTAATCCTTAGGTTTACAAAGAGTTTTTGTAAATGCTGTTTTGGCTCAGTGATTTTAGTGGAAGTTTGGGAAAATTCTACTGAGTAGTAGGTTGTGGTTTTTTCACCTTTTGAGCCAGGTGTTTTCCACGTAAAAATCTCTGTGTTCTTTATTTTATGTATGTATTATTCCGCAAACTGCAATAGTTAGAACACCTAGAAGAACCAGGTTCTTCTAAAGCGAAAATTGGGTACCACACAAATCACCCTCCCCTCTCTTGTGTGGTATTGATGTTTAGAACATCAATTGGTATCAGAGCAGGTTATCCTTGAAGAGGTTAACACCTTAGGAAAGATCAACATGAGTGCACCACCTGGAAACTGGGAAAAGAATATGAGCTTTGGGACATCATCACTGATGGTCCTTTAGCCACAACAAAGAAGACTCCTGAAGGGTTGGATGTTCCAAAGATAAGAGCTGATTGCACTGCTGAAGACTTAAAGAAGTGGGAAAAGAATGCTAAGGCTAAGAAGTGGCTAGTATGTGGACTTGGTCCAGATGAGTACAGCAGGATCCAAAGCTGTAACACTGCCAAGGAAATTTGGGACACCTTACAAGTGGCCTATGAAGGAACACCTTAAGTGAAGAGGTCAAGAGGAACACTGCTATATTCTCAATATGAGAATTTTACTATGAAGGATGGATAAACCATCCAAGAGATGTATACCAGGTTCACTACACTGATAAATGAACTTGAGTCTCTTGGAAGGTTTATCCTGGAAGAAGACAAGGTTGGGAAGATCTTAACTAGAGTTCTACCAATTTCCTGGGAAAGCAAAATCACAGCCATTCAGGAATCCCAGAATATTGCTACCCTAAAATTGGATGAACTGATTGGAAATCTTACTGCCTATGAATTGAGAAGGCAGACTATGAAGATGGATACTCCAAAGAAAGAAAGAAGTCTGGCTCTCAGAATCTCAGAAGGATCAGATCTTGAAGATGATGAAATGGCTATGATAACCAGGGATTTCAAAAAGCATCTTATAAGAGGAAAGGGTCCTTCAAGAGGAACAACCTCCAACAAACCTCGAGCTCCTGAGAAGCAGACTAATGATGGTTGTTATAACTGTGGTAAGATAGACCACATGATCAAGAATTGCCCTCAATGGGAGATTGAGTGGAATAAAGAAAGAGCTGAACGGAGAAACAGGAAGAAGGAACAGGTCCAACCAAGAAGGAACAAAGGTTCAACTAAAGCTATGGTTGTTGCATGGGGAGGAACCTCAGATGAGGACTCAGAAGATAAAGCTGAAGATGAGACAGCTCTTATGGCCATCGGAGAATCAGAGGATGAACAGGAGGTAAGTATCCTACATCTTAAAGAAAAGATTAATTTTTTGTCTAAAAAAAGGTTGGCTGAGCTATTATTGGACTTCATTGATGAGTCTAAAATAATAAACAGATAGAAGGATGTTCTGTCTAGGTAATGTGTTATCCTAGAAGCAAAATACAAAAGGTTAAAGTCTAGGGCCGATGAGAGTGACAACACAAATGCTGAGTTGAAGAACCAGGTTCTTGAACTTGAAAATAATGTCCTAGAACTCAGATTTGAAAATATTAAACTGAAATTAGGGACAGGAAAGAAAACGGCTGATCAATCATTTCTCAAACTAGAAGAAAATCTAGGAAAAGTAAAAGATGAACTATATAAGAAAGATGAATTGATTAAGGCCCTAAAGGAAGATTTAGGAAAGGTAAAGCATGAACTAGACAGAACATGCAAATGGAACAAGGCTTTTGATGCACTCTCCTGGCTGCAAGAATATCACAGCAGCAACAAGAGAGGACTTGGGTTTGGGACACAAGCTCCAAAATGGGATCCCAAAAACAAGTACCTCACACTTCCTAAAAATAATATCTGCACACACTGTGGTAAGACTGGCCATTACAAAAATGAATGCAATGCAAAAGAAAAGGCCAGTCAAAAGAACAAAGCCTTTGTTCAAGAAAAACACAAACTGTCTGGTTGGGCAAAGAAAAATTTAATTCATCCTTTTGCCCATGGAAAGGGACCCAAACTAGTTTGGGTTCCTAAGACTAACCCATGATTTCATTTTGCCGGTCCAAGTGAAGGGGAGTAGCCAAATATGGTACATGGATAGTGGCTGCTCAAAACATATGACTGGAAACAAGGACCAGTTTCTTTCACTTGAGAACCTAAAAGGAGGTAATGTCTCCTTTGGAAATGGAAAGAAAGATGAGATCATTGGGGTTGGAAAGGTATGCAAGATAGACTCTCATTCTATCGAGAATGTCTATTTGATTGATGGCTTGAAATATAGCCTGATAAGTGTGTCACAACTGTGTGATAGAGGTAATCTTGTAGCTTTCACCTCTACCAAATGCTTTGTGATTAACCTTACTACTGACAAGATTGTTTTGCAGGGAAAGAGAGTTAACAATATTTACATTGTAGATTTGTCAACTCTCTCTGAAAATTAACTTACTTGATTAAGTGTGTTAATTAATGATCCCCTCCTTTGGCACAAAAGACTTGGTCATGCCAGTCTAAATCAATTGAACAAAGTAGTCTCCAAAGACTTGGTGATAGGGTTACCTAATATCAAGTTTAAGGAAGACAAAGTTTGTGAGGCATGTGCAAGGGGGAAGCAGGTAAGGTCACCCTTCAAACCCAAGACAATGGTAAGTATGTCCAAGATGTTGGAACTGGTTCATATGGATCTCTGCGGTCCAATGAGAACCATAAGCAGAGATGGAAAGAGATATGTAATAGTGCTTGTTGATGATTACTCTAGATTTACCTGGGTGTTGTTTCTAACCTCTAAAGATGAAGCATTTGAGATGTTTACTGCTTTTGTTAGAAAAACCCAAAAATAGTTAGGAAATCAACTTGTATCCATTAGGTCTGATCATGGAACTGAATTTGAAAATGCAAAGTTTGGTGAATTTTGTGATGAAAATGGAATAGATCATAATTTCTCTACACCTAGGACACCTCAGCAAAATGGGGTAGTTGAAAGGAAGAACAGGACCCTTGAGGATATGGCAAGAACCATGCTTCTTTCCAGTAAACTACCTTACAGCTTCTGGGCAGAGGCTATAAACACTGCATGCTACATAATCAATAGATGCATGACTAGACCTCTTGTAGAGAAAACTCCCTATGAGTTACTTAAAGGGAGAAAACCAAACATATCCCATCTTAGGGCTTTTGGTTGCAAGTGCTATATACACAATAATGGAAAAGACTCCCTAGGTAAGTTTGATCCCAGAAGTGATGAGGGAATATTCTTGGGATATTCTTCATATAGCAAAACATATAAAGTGTTTAATAAAAGAACTTTTTGTGTAGAAGAAAGTGTACATGTTGTATTTGATGAATCTAACATTCTTTTTGAGAGACAGGAACATGAAGATGAAGCCATTGAACTAGTGAAACAATTGATTGAAGCCACAGCACAAGTCAAAGTGGCATCAAAGGAAGGAACAGGTGATGGAACAAATCCTTCCAATTAGGGCAACCTGACAGGGGGAACTAATCTGAGAGAAATTGAACAAAACTCTCTAAAGGAACCTGTACTTGAACATGTTCCTCAGCAACAGAACAATGAAGAAGCATCTAGCAGGAACCAGCTGGCGGGGAAATCTTACAAGTACCTGAGCTCTCATCCCATTGAGAACATCATCAATGATCCAACATCTGGAGTTAAAACTGGATCTAAACTGAAGAATCTGTGTGCTTTTGATGCTTTTCTATCCATCATTGAACCCAAAAATGTTGTTGAGGCTTTGCAAGATGCAGATTGGGTCAATGCTATGTAGGATGAACTCAATCAATTTGAGAGAAGTCAAGTCTGGCATTTGGTTCCAAGACCCAAGGACAAACCAGTCATTGGGACAAAATGGGTCTTCAGGAATAAACTAGATGAAGATGGAACGATTACAAGAAACAAGGCAAGGCTGGTGGTTCAAGGCTACAGTCAAGAGGAAGGTATTGACAATGATGAGACCTTTGCTCCAGTTGCTAGACTTGAAGCAATTAAACTCCTCATAGCCTTTGCAGCACATATGGAATTCACTCTTCATCAGATGGATGTCAAAAGTGCCTTCCTAAATGGCTACCTCAAGGAAGAAGTGTTTGTGAAACAACCTCCAGGATTTGAAAGCAAGGAGTGTCCTGAACATGTGTACAAGCTAGATAAGGCTCTATACGGTCTCAAGCAGGCCCCAAGAGCTTGGTATGAAAGATTGTCAAAATTCCTACTGGAGCATGGGTACAAAAGATGTAAAATCGACAGCACTTTGTTCCTAAGGGAAAAAGGTAAAGATCTTCTTGTTGTACAAATATATGTTGATTACATAATATTTGGGGCCACTACAGATAGGTTGAGTAAGGACTTTGCAAAACTAATGGGAAGTGAGTTTGAAATGAGTATGATGGGTGAACTCAACTTCTTCTTAGGTTTGTAGATCAAACAAAGTCCAAATGGAACTATGATCCATCAGCAGAATTACACAAAAGAACTAATCAAAAAGTTTAAAATGGAAGAATCCAAAGAAATAGATACACCTATTACTACTTCCACTAAGTTAGATATTGATGAACCTGGTTCATCAGTTGATCAGAAGCTGTATAGGGGTATGATTGGTTCACTTTTGTATCTTACTGCCAGCAGACCTGACATTGTTTTCAGTGTAGGGTTTTGTGCTCATTTCCAGGCAAATCCAAAGGAGTCACACTTGACAGGTGTCAAAAGGATATTGAGATATTTGAAAGGCACCACTGATTTGTGTCTTTGGTATCCCAAAGGTAGTAATTTTGACTTAATTGGATACGCTGATGCTAATTATGCAGGTTTCCTAGTGGATAGGAAGAGCACCTCAGGTATGGCACACTTCCTGGGTTCTTGTCTTGTATCATGGGCTACCAAAAAGCAGAATTTAGTAGCTCTCTCTACTGTTGAGGCTGAATATGTTGTTGCTGCTTTATGTTGTGCTCAATTGTTGTGGATTAAGCAACAACTGGTAGATTTTGGAATTGAAGTGAGGTGCATACCCATATTCTGTGATAACACTAGTGCTATAAGTATGACAAAGAATCTCGTTCATCATAAAAGGACTAAGCACATAGATGTTAGACACCACTTCTTAAGAGATAACTATGAGAAAGGTTTAATCTCCATAGAATTTTGTGCTACTGACAAGCAAATAGTTGACATCTTCACTAAGGCACTAAGTAGAGAAAACTTTGAAAGGAATAGGTTGGAATTAGGGATGATTAAGATCACCTAAAAGGTCCAGTTCAGAATGCACAATGAAAAAAAAAAATGATGAAAAAAAATGAAAAAACAAGTTGGTTAGGAGTTCTTAATTCATGTAAATATCTAGACTAATTCTTACTCAGTCTCATACTTTAACTAGTATACT
>MU665881.1:0-12561 GCA_026770625.1 Nicotiana glauca
TTGAATTCCTTTCAACCGGCTTATAAGGATGTTTAACATACTTAGATTCCACACATATTTGACATTTTGATTTTTTGCATTCAAACTTCGGCAATACTTCCAAGTTAATTATTTTCCGCAAGGTTTTATAATTGACATGACTCAAACGTTCATGCCATAAATTATTTGACTCAAGTAAGTAAGACGAAGCTGAAGCTTTATTATTATTTTCAATAATCATTACATTCAGCTTAAAAAGGCCCTCGGTGAGGTAATACGAACATTTCATTCTTACTTATTACAACCTCGTTGGACACAAAAACGCACTTGAAACCGTGCTTTACAAGAAGTCCAGCAGAGACTAAATTCTTCCTAATCTCAGGAACATGAAGGACGTTGTTCAAAGTTACCACTTTGCCGGAAGTCATTTTCAGAAATATCTTCCCACATCCTTCAATCTTGGCTGTTGTAGCATTTCCCATGGAGAGAGTTTCTTCGGGTCCAGCAGTAACATATGTAGAAAATGCTTCTCTCACAGCACAAACATGGCGAGTGGCTCCAGAATTAATCCACCACTCCTTCGGATTCCCCACCAAGTTGCATGCAGAAAGCATGACACACAAGTCATCAACATCATCATGTGTTTTCTAACATGTTTGCTTGACCCCTTTTCTTGTTTTTCCTCTGAGCACGACACTCAGTAGATTTGTGTTCGGTTTTTCCACAGTTGTAGCAGTTTCCACTGAACCGCTTCTTGCTTGGGTTGTATTTCGGACCAGAAGCCTTCTTTCTCTTTTTGTTATCTTCAATAATATTTGCTCCCATTATTGTTGAATTTCCACAGCCTCTCCTTTCAGCAGTTTTATTGTCCTCTTCGATTCTCAATATTACAATGAGATCTTCAAGGGACATCTCCTTTCGTTTGTGTTTCAAATAATTTTTGAAGTCCTTCCACAATTGAGGCAACTTCTCAATTATTGCTGTTACTTGGAACGCTTCATTGATGACAAGACCTTCAATGAAAATTCCGTTAGTAAAATTACTAAAAATTTTACTTTCAACATCAGTATTTATTTGAAATATACCTTCAACAAGTAGATCATGAATAATCACTTGCACTTCCTGGACTTGGGTAATAACAGACTTGCTATCTACCATTTTGTAGTCCAAAAATTTTGCGGCAACGAATTTCTTCATCCCGACATCTTCGGTTTTGTATTTCTTTTCAAGCGCATTCCATAATTCTTTTAACGTCTCCACGCCACTGTATACGTTATACAAATTATCCTCCAGACCGCTAAGAATATAATTCTTGCACAAAAAATCTGAATACTTCGACCCCTCAATCACGAGAAAGCTTTCATTCATTGGAGTTTCATCGGCCAGATCAGGAACATCTTCCTTGATGAACTTCTGTAGACATAACGTAGTCAAGTAGAAGAACATCTTTTGCTGCCAGCGCTTGAAATCAATCCCGAAAAATTTTTCGGGTTTTTCTACCGGTGCCAACGCCGGTGTTCGACTTGTCGATACGTTGGCAGTCACCATTGGAATAGCTTGGTTTTCGCTTTCATTTGCAATTTATTTTGTAAAAAATGACACAAACAAACGTTTAATAAATATTTAAAACTGGAGTTAAAAAATCACGTAGCTTTTAATCTCCAACAAAACGCCACGAATGTTTTACTCTCCAAAACGGGAGTACACAAAAC
Organism: Nicotiana glauca; assembly: GCA_026770625.1. Classification (NCBI taxonomy): domain Eukaryota; kingdom Viridiplantae; phylum Streptophyta; class Magnoliopsida; order Solanales; family Solanaceae; genus Nicotiana; species Nicotiana glauca. The sequence goes on from MU665881.1 coordinate 1,692, forward strand.
CACAAAGGTTTTAGTTTTCAGAATAATAATGATATCACAAATACAGAAATTAAAACAATTATTAAATTCCTTAAGCTTGTTGGTTCCGGTTATTATCCTGTATTTATAAATAATAATTCTTGAAAATAAAAACGTTAGCGTATAAACGTAAATATAAATTATACAGTAATTAATTCGAGCTCACTGAATTCACAGTATTTCCTTAAGGAATTTAATCCCCTCCTAGTACCCAAGGTTATGGATTATTTCCTCCCAGGATAAAACTAATTACACACTAGTATAGCGGTACTTCAAACCCCAGTATTTCAGCGAATGCAAAGTTCGGCAGCAAATCACACTTACGGATGCTTTGTTTGTAGTTAAAAATAATGCAGAATAAGGGAGAAGAACTCAGAAGTCGAATGAAAATTCTGAGAGGAAGGAATGCACTGTATAGCCGATGTTGAGTTCTTACTGAAGAGGATATCAGATTGCAATACGTTTTTTCTGTGTGTCTTTCTCCAACTGCTGCTGCTCATACTTATAGCAGTAAGTTGTGAGAGATCAACCCTCCCTCCATGGTGGAACAAGCACTACCTTGTTATGGAGCAAGCACTAGTTTGTTGTGGAGCAAGCACTTGCTTGTTGTGGATCAAGCACTTGGAGCGGCTGCTATTGCAACTAGTGGTACTATACACGGACACAGATTGGAAAACATCCGTTACAAACACGGATTATATCACGTTAATATTCACTATTAACAAATAAATTTGGTCCAAAAAATTAATCAATCAATTATTTGACCAAATCCAAATCCAAATCCGAAGCCGAAGTCGTAGCCGTAGCCATAGCCGTAGCCGAAGCCGAGCCGAGCGAGCGACGATGACGGTGCGAGACTTTCCTTCTTCATAACTCTTTTAGACCTATATGAAGTGTATTTGTATATAAACCCACAACATTCTTATCCTCTACCAATGAGGGACAATGTCTCATTACAGAGGGGGGAACTTAAATTTTACTCAAGATTTCATTTTCCCTCCATTTCCCATTCACCATTTTTTTAATATCTTTCCATATTTAAAAAGAAACTCAACAAAAATAACATGTCATGATTTATAAAAATAAATGGTATTCCAACAAGAGTAATAGTATAACGAAAAGAGAACAAGAATTCTATTAAGTGTCATTTGGTTACAGAAATAAGAAGAAATAATCTCCACCATCTACCATTGTTTATAATTTTGGTTACTCCTTTTATTTTTCACATTAAATACAGCATTATTCTATTATAGTATAATGCCATCTTTTTTAGAAATAGGGTATTATAGCTACTAATTTAATTAATGGACTTGCATTACACATAAGTTCTAATATAGTAAAATAATGCCTTCTCTTGGTTTCACACTAGCAAAAGAAGCGAATTTAGAATTCATTTTCTCATAATGAACTTGGGATATGATTTACGTTGATTGTGTCAGGTTGAATATTGCTTCCTTTATTAGCAAGTGCTATCTCTTTTGCTTTAGTAATGAAAATTATTTGGTATTAGAAAAATGCAATGTTGGTATAGTCAAATCAATCAAAATGACATGTCACAAAGTCAAAATTGCCATTTCATGCAATTTACCTACGGTCCTACCATACTAATTTTTTTTATCTATGTACATTTAGTATCAATCAAAATTAAGTTTTTTGTGAATCGTCAGTGTTTCTTTTTCATTGATATACCTTTCCTCGCTTGATTTTTGGTACAGCTTTATTTTAAGAAAAAAACACAGAAATATTTATTCCTTTCCTTGTCTTTATTACTAGCAAAAGCTGAGATTTTTGGGTCAGTTTCTGATGTTCAACTTGATAGCTGATTAGTTAATTTTACGTTGTTGAAAATATTGATGCCTTAATAAGCAAGTTATGACTCTTTTACTTACCTCTAAGAGTAAAAATTAAATTGCACGAAAACATTGTGATATAATTCTTTTTCCAAAGTGGAACACTGTTTATTTGACACGGTCATCTCGAATTCCCTTTATCTTCCCCTTTTTTGCATCTCTTTTTCTTGATTTTCCTCTTTTATAGAGCTAGTAACAATGGGGAGCTAAACTGCTCCCTACTGAAAAGTTTTCTATTTCCAAAACTCGAATATGAGATCTCTGCTTATCTCCAACTATCGCACCACACCCATTAGATGTCAAACAAACGTAACCAAACCGCATCATCTTTAGTGAAAGCAGTGTCCTCATTCACAGAATACCACTTGAATTTCCGGACCTGCCCATATAAACAGTATGTTCCCAGATTAGGCAGATCTACTCGTGTATTCAAATTGATAACCGGCTAATAGCGTACTGATTTGGTCCACATTTATATTAATAACAACAAATTCAATAAATTTTCACAAGTGGAGCATGGGAAAGATAGTGTGTACGCATATGTTATCCCTACCTTGGGAAAGCAGAGAGATTGTTTTCGACAGACCCTCGGCTAAAGAGAAGATGATAAGAAGCAGCGGAGTTATTATATTAATAAGAAAATGCATAAATTAAGAAACCCTTTTACTTGTGGAATGAGTATGTTCTATTTATACGGTCCACAGAGTATTATAATTTTCAAGTTCTGCCCACAGAACTCATCATCATAATATCTGAACTTAAGAGTGATACACTGATACAACAGCCAAAGCAAATGATAACATTCGGTTCTGAACTGGCCCTCCTTGTCCTCTGCGAAATCATTCCATAAAGAATATTGCCGCCCCTTTAAAGAGGGGAAAATAAGGTGAAAAATAGTACTTACAAGCCAAAAGCCTCAAATGTGGCTTCTATCTGCTTTTCTTCGTTTTATATCGGTCAATGCATTATGCATTACGGAATGGAAAAAGCCAGTAACACACTTCATGCTCGTAACGTGAATTTGCAGAAACAGCATGTTGCGTACAACAATGACAAAATTTTGGTGACAGTGAATGCTCATATTTTACAAACCTATGTATTGAGCTCGCCATAAATAATTTGATGTATAGAAGTATGTAGTTCTATGAGAGGGGAATCCAACAGGTTGTCTTCAACATTAGCTGGAGCAATTAGGACTTGTTTCTACCTTTACAACTCTGGTATTATAGGATCCGCAAGACGAACACTTGTGATATAGCCAATGAAATGGTGCAACTCCCCTCTTACCGCAGTCGTTACACAATATATCCTAGAGAAATTTCATATAAAAATCTTGAGTAAAAGTTTCAATAATTTAATACGCACAAAAGTTGTTAAGGAAATAAAACTGAGATTCCTTACTTGGCATCGGTTCCTAAACTCTTCCGGTAGCACCTCAGAAGCCATTAAAGCATCAAGCATCCCAAAATACACCTACAAGAGAAGATAGAAGTTGAGATCATTTTTCATCTGAGCACAAAATATAATAGAACGGAACAAAAAAAAGGGATACATAAAGATTGAAAGATTTCGAAGCAAGAAATATATATGGCTACATTCTATTAAAATCCATAAGAAATGAGTAGACAATGTGACTTCTTTATAGAATCTGGTCAAAGACAATGTTCTTTCTTTCTTAATATGACTAAGATTTCATTAAGTAAGACACCAGGTCAATATAAAAGTACATCCACAAGTACGTTCATAAACAAGGTAAAAAGAGTAGCATAATAAGAGTATGATGTTACATTGTTGCATGATTGATTTTGCAAAAAAATATATATACTTCTCTTTTTCTAACAAATAGATAAAGACTCATCGTGGATCAGGCAAGGTATATAACTGAGTACAAAATGGTGGATTAATAGAAGAATTCACAAACAAACAAACAAAAAAAAACAAGCACTCCTGTTTATGTAAGAAAAAGCTAGCTTGACAAGCACAAGCACCTTCATCTGTCCCATTTTATAGGCTTGATGCAGTTTCTTTTTCTAGAAAGGAAATATTTAAATCAAATAAGTTAGACCACAAACACACCAAGTTAGTGTTGACTACACATAGAGGTAATATAACTATACTCTAGCCCTGTGAAAAATTAAAGCAACTGTTAATGCAACCTGGAAGTTCATTCTTTACACCAGAAAAAGAAAATTAAACAGTGCGTTATATTTTTATAGTCTATGTTACAAAACTTTTAACGAATTATACACAATATTCTTGTGTCTACATATGATGCTATGAATTTACACAAACAACCATCACTATTCTGCAAAACAAATTCATCTAATGAAGGATGAACATCGCTTACCGACATATCTCCCATAGACTTGCTGCAAATGGGACAGATGTAGTGTGTGCAAGCATATGCCTGAGGAAATAAAGATATTGCTTTTAGTTCAAACTTGATTTCTAATAAACAACACAGTATCCTTTCTGACAGCAAATGTATGAGCAAATCCCAGCAGAAAAGTGACAAACAGACCTGAAAGCATGCTGAATGCATAAAATGCCCGCAGGGCAGAGCCCTGACAGTTTCGCTTGACGTGAATAAAAAGTCGCAACATATTGGACAGTTGGTTTCGAGACCCTTCTCCCTGCATTTGTGGTCCACAAGTTTCATTCCCAGGCAACAATTGCAGGTCATGCAATGAAAGAAGTCAACACCTAGTCCTTGCCCCAGCCGGCATAAATTGCAGAACGGGCAATGATACACTGTCCTGAAGTAGGAAATAATAGAAATTAGAGAAAATCAAAATCAAAGCTCTATTAGAGGTATGTATTTATCATCTTGCAACACGTACAAGGTTCCATCCTTGAACTTTAGGAAATATTGAATCAGGTATTGAAATGATTTTCATGTGAGTTTGATCAAAATTGACGAAACAAACCTTTACAAATGCAGGGCCGTGTGATGTTTTAGGAAATTGACTTAGCAAGAATTTGTGTAAGCAATTAGTTATGCATTACTGGCTTCAAGAAAGAACTTCAAAAATAAATAGAAGGACCATTATTTGAACGGAAGACTGGAGAACACCTGTTGTAGCATTTAGAATCTAGTTCTAGAATCTCTACATTCAGGCATCAAATCTAATGATTTTCAAATGTTGCCATTGTTAAAAAGGTGAAAAGCAAAGAAAAGCACTAAAGATCTTTTGGGACTTTAAGTGCATAGCCCATCTAAAGCACCTGTTTTAGTGAACATATGCTAGACCAAGAAAACAATAAGATATATGTTTGTGATGCGCAAAAAAGTAATTATAATCACAAATGATAATTATATGAACAAGAAATTGGAGAAACAGTTGAATAAGTATTTGAAGTAAAAACCATTTCTGATTCAAATCCACTGACTGATTTTCTTATACTAAGTTTCTAACTTCCTAATCCGGCTCGCTAACATATTCATCCATAACAATTGCTTAACACTTGCCGTTTATGTTTATTGTCTAGTGCAGCTCGCTTCAAGACAAAGCACATGGACACTGAGGCACATGTGCCTTAGCTTCTTGGTGCTTGCACTGAAACACCATTTAGACGAGGTGATACTCCAACTTGTGCTGCAAATAGCTTCCAGGCTTAAGCATGCCTCTTAAAAAATTGAGTGTAGGGAGAACTTTCACTCTTTTAAACCTAAATGAAGCAAGTAACATATTGCAGAAAAGGAAAAATTGTAAGGAGACTATCATTCTTTTTAATTGTAATGATAAGCAGAATATCTTATTAATGATGTTTAACAACCAAGAAATATAAGCAGAGCCTGGTCTAATCTTCCAGAAGTGTAAATCCTATAACTCAGTGTTCACTATGCGATTCAACCTACTACATCAAGTCATCAACTACAAACAAGTAGGGTCACTGAAGTATCACCTTTCATCGTCAAAAAATTTACAGCTGCTGCAGTAATATTTTGCCATTGAGAGGCCGTTACAGGATGGAGTCGTGCAAGAAGGTCCAACTGGTTGTATTTTCAGGCAGTTCATACACATCATTTCAGTTGTCGCCTTCCTGCAAATTACTACAAATATTAAACACGGAATGGAGTTTCACTAGAAACAAATACAAGGCCAACGATTTACCTATCCATAGAATGGTCACTGACTTTGTCATGACAGAATCTGCATGGAAATATTTTGCCACAGCAAGCAGCTCGGAGCTTGCAGTTTCTTTTATAATGTTCACATCCAAACACTTTCTTATCTGGATCACGAAATGAAGGTGAACGTCCAATTTCATCTTGACCATTTGAAGTTTCAACAGATCTTGCTTCAGAGTCCTGCTGAGCAGCTATCCAGCGACTGAACAACAGATGCTCAATAGGTTACATTAATAAATAACAAAGATAGCGATCACAAAGTTTTTAGATGATGGCTTCACTGAAAACAAACCTGGTCATGAGATTTTGAATAAGATATGCTTTTCTTCTTGGATCAAGTGAAGAGTCTCGGGAGACCTTCCGTATCTCTGACTCTAGCTCATTTTGATTCATCCGAAATATGTCCTTCCATCCAGGTTTAAAAGTGGAATCACTATGTTCTAGAGATTCAGGAAACTCATACACTGAAAAGACATGATTTTAGATGCTAAAAAGATTATTGAGAAAAAGTCATTCTAGATCTGCTAATTCAGTTCCAATAATAGCCTTGTCTAATGTAAATATCTTATGCAACATCTTAAGAGCAGAAAACAGACATGAATAAAACTAATAAGTAATAGAAGCATGGCAACAACCTCGTACACTGTTCTCTGAGCTTGATGTCTGGGAAGTTTCAGCTGGCGTTCCTTCCCACCATTCATTGAGCCATTCACTGAACATTGTGTTTTTGGTTGCTTGCTTCCATGTCTCCATCATCTTATTTTGTTCCTCCTGAGTAAGAGCAGAAGTTACCCAGGGCAACATTGACTGAAGTACTTCTGCGCCAGTTGTTCCTATTATCCTACCAACTAGTTTGTCTTGTTCTTCAATGCTAAAATGACGGTCAAACAGCGGCCATAGCTCAACTTCCTCCCGTATAACATGTTGATCCAGGGTTACTTTTATTGATTTGCACATAGCTTGAACTTTAGTTGCTAGCTCATTGTATTTTCTTGAATATTCATTTAAGTCACAAGAATCAGAGTTTCTACAAGGACCTTTTAATGAATTCCCACCATTCAAGGTTTCCCGTAGCAGAGAAAGCTCAGCTAGTGCAGATGAAATGTCCTCGAATAGCTTTTCTTCCTGTTTGTGGTCCAAGGTGTAAGAATGGCTAACATTATGAAGCGTCTCTTTTGATTCCAAAGCTGGGAATACTATATCATCCTCTGCATTACTGTGAGCTTTATACAAGCCCCACAAGAGACGAAATCGACCACAAAATTTTCTCAGGAAAGTCTCATCGCAATCAGTGAGCTTTCCAGATTCAACGTCCAGAAATTCCAAATCCTTTCGAATAGCCTTGTGAAATTGAAAAATATTATCAATTGGCCGTGTTGCGTATCCACCATTGATCAAGCTGGTATCCCAGTTGAAAAGACAGGAGTTCAGAGAAGGAGCACTTGGGCTAAAAGTGCGCAATGATTTTGCTGCAGCTAGGGAATTTATTCCCAGTTTATTTACACTGACGCCTAATGCAGGAACACAACAAGACTGATTACCAGTGGATCCTTTCCGAAATTTTAAACCTCCTGAAGGATCATGACGATAGCATTTCTCCTTTGACATTAAATTTGCACGCTTGGTAGGCCTTCCACCATTACTTTGCTCACTATGCGGCATGCTACAATTGACATTTCTTGAAGAAGTGCAGATACCACAACATTTACCTAAGTTCTCTTTCTTCCCAGCTAAAACTTTAGCAGGACAGCAACCAATTGCACTTGAAGAAAAACAATTGTCCGCTGGACGACCTTTGCATGCCCAACCTGAGAAAAGTGTGACCAAAGCAGTGTCTGATGCTGGTGCTGCATTAGAAAACTGAATCAGATGGGGTAAACAGGTCTACTTTCCATCATTGTCGACACTGAAACCAAGTTCTAATTAAATCAAACAGTAGGAATTAGGCTTTACCTGCCATATGCATATTCTGAAGGAAAGACCTTGCTTCTTCCTCACTTAATGATCCTACCAACCAAGGTAAGACGCATTCGATGAGTCTAAGTGGCATAACACACAAGCTCTGGTAAAGGAGTTCCCGCTGCCGTTTGGGGCTAAAATGCTTTCGTGCAAGCGGAAGAACCTGGAATCACACAGAATCCAAATAATCAAGATCAATTACTATTAACTCTTGGGTTTTAAGTTGTCAATGGCAACAAGGACATCTGAGTATTTCAGATAGCAAGAAGGCACCACGCTTGCTTTCAACACTTTAGAAACAATTATTTTATGTTACTTGGGAAGATATTTATAGACAGAGACCTTGAACTTGCAGAATCTTTGCAATTCTGAGATTACTCACCTGAGCCTCCTCATTACAGAAGTGTCTCTCCACTGTCTCCATTATATGATCAGCTTGTGAACACAGTTTTGAATAGAATTCTACAGAAGTTGAGTTGGATCCAGCACTCTGAACGCTTTCTATCAAGCATCTAAATTTATCAAACTCGTTTTCTTCTTCGGCATGCTCCTGGGCAAAAGATATTTCTGCATCTATTGCAGGAAATATAACTTTGTCCTCGGCAATGCTGCAGCCAAATTACGCAAACAGTATGAATGAACCAGATTCAAGCACGCTAGCAGTTATCTTGATCCATCAAAATTAGTTCAAAGCCAAAACTTCAAACGGCTATGCATAATAATGATGTCACGTACCTATGGAAGATACAAACTTCAGCAATAAATTGAAGCCTCTGGTCGAAAGCGGACAAATCAGAAAAATCCCCAGACAACTTTATTTCCCTAGCTGCTTCTGTAATGTCATTCAATTCCTTTCTAATAGCCTTGTGCCAATGCAGGATCTCATCAACTGGACGATCTAAAGTGGATTCTTTAAGGTTGAAATTTGAGGCTAGAAATTCACTTCTAGAAGATTCACAAGGACAAGGAGCATCCTCCGCCTGACTGATTAAGCCTCTAACAACAGAATCTGAACTATGGTGCTTTGTACTCCCTTCGCAAGCCTTGCGTTTGTTTGTCAACTTTTTTCCATCCATCCAGGTAAACATAATCTTCAAGAAAGGGGAATTTTATCAATTATGATATACTTAACAAAGGTCTTTACCATCTATAAGCAAGCTAACTCACCTCTTGAAGAAGCTCCTCATCCGGAATTACTTTGTGTAAGAACTTATGCATATCTTTGCACTCATCGGCCGAAATAGAGGATGAAAGCCAAGGCAGAAATTCAGCCATCATATTCACGGGGATGCTGCACAGAAACTGCCATACCAATGATGCCTGCTCCTCGAATGAAAACTTCTCCATAAGCAACGGCAAGACCTGCAAAATAGCACAATAATAGCAATATAAGTGACAATAAAATAAAGAAGAAAAACATAAACTATTAAGTGAACAATTTTAACCAATCAAACAAACAACAAAGGAAACAATCATCATAATAAAATATAAGGGTAAGTTACTTGTCAAGAAAATAAAATAACAGGGATAAATTTCACACTAGAAAGTTTAACTTAACTAACTGAACTTCCGCCAAATCCCACCAATCCCTCATTCCTCTGTTAGGGGTCTCGGCATATCACACCGTGAAAACAGGCATGGGAAGCAATACCTGTCGCAATCATGTGGAGAACATCGAAAGAAAAGAATGAAAGAGAGCTTTTTTTGGTATAACCATCTGGTATTCGGTGTCCACGGTCCCATTAATAAAGATTCTTACCATGTAAGTCCATTAAAGGGGGAAGCTCTATCTACCGGGGGTTTCTCCATTCCCATGGCTGAAATCTGAGATCTCCAGTTAAAAGTGGAGGGATATCATCTATCCACTACAGTCCTTGACGGTGAGTCTGAAAGAGTAGAAACCTCACTAGTAACAAAGAAAGGAGGTGCTTATGATACTATGATTGATGTTGCAACACAGGGGAGAAGGGAGAAAGGGCAAGGAAAGAAACAAAAAGGGGAGAAAAGAGAGAATAATAATGACAAGAAGAGAGAGAAGAGAAAGAGATAGGATCCGGAGAGAGTAGGGGTGTAATGTGGGCCGGGCCCGGGCCTAAACGGGCCTCGTGTGCCGGTCCTAAGTGGGCCCGGGCTTCGTGGGCTTTTTTGTAGGAACCGGCCCAAAACCGGGACCACTAACTAATGGTCCCGGGCCTAAGTGAGCCTAATTGGCCGGAGCCTATTTTTAAAAAAAAAAAATTATCTAAGGCAATTTCTTGTAAATTATATAGCTTATATACTATACACTTCGTATATATATAATACTATACTATATATATAAAGATGAACTCGGTATCAAACTTGCAAATTAAAGTTTACATTTAATACTTCAAATTAAAGTTCAAACTCGCACTTATCATTGCATAATAAATTAATAATACTTCAAATTGATCTAACAAACTAAAACATTAAGCATAAGACGTCTAATAGTTTTAAAATAACACAAATTGTCTCAAATCAACTTAAAATCTTAAATACGAATGTCAGGAGAACGCACAAGACAACTCTTTATATGCCTCTTTAAATAGCCTGTGCCCTCCAACTTTGAACGATGAGTGAAGACTCGACCACAGTTCTTGCACTTTACTATGTAAACTTCTTCATTTTTTTCTACCGCATTAAAGTGTTCCGAAACATATGAGCGCACTCTAGAATCACCAGGCATGATTTAACTTGAATTAAGAATTTGAGTTTGAGAAATGAGTGATGAATGAAGACTTGAATACTTCAATTTGAGTTTGAGAAATGAAAGAGATTGATCATTTTGTGAGAAAAATAAAAGAATGAGGGGGTATTTATAGTTGAAATAGGAAAAAAGTGTAATTATAAAAGGTTTGGGGTTAAGTCAAAGATGGGGGGGGGGGGGGGGGGG
>MU665885.1:50004-61527 GCA_026770625.1 Nicotiana glauca
CACTAGATTTTGAGGATGTCGATGTTGTAGAAGAGATACTAGAGTCAACCAAGGATATTGAGGATACATATTTAGTTGACTCTATTGTCATTAGTGTTGAGAATGTAGACAGTCCCAATGTTCATATAGTTGAGTGCATTGGTCCTCACTCCAAGCATTTTTCCACATTGTGCTTAGATGATGATATGAAAATAGAGTCGTCTGAGCCATTTGAGGAGTCAAGGAATGAGGAACAAAGTGCTTACATTCTGGAATTCTTCTTGCCAGAAAATCAGGATTATACACCTCATCTAAAGGCCAAGAAGTGCAGAATACTATATTATTTTATTGGGCCAGTCAGATTCGTTCCACCACCCTAGGAGCATGATCATAGAGCAGAATCAAAACTTGGGGTCCGATTCATAAGTTCAAAGTGGAGGTAGAAAGTAATTCATGTCGTGCCGTGACGTTAAATCAAGCGCTCGTTGGGAGGCAACCCAGCTTTATTGCTTTCTTTTATTTAGTTTTTATTTATTTAATTATATTATTTTTGTAGTGTCAATTTTTTAAATTCTAGGAGCATGGAAAGCAAAGGTATTGGAAGGATGCAATATCAAATCAAATGGTTGGAACTAAGTGTGAGGTACCCGCACAAAGGACCAAGCTTGGGAGAAGTCTGAGTACCCCATGAGCTGTTAATGCTTCGCCCTTTGGCCTACCAGGGAGTTTTTTTTACCCTCTTATTAGTATGGTGTGCATTGGGGACAATGCACAATTTTAAGTGTGGGGTGAGGAGATTGTCTGGGTGACTTTCTATGCTATTTTAGTTGTATTAGTTTAATTGAATAATTTTTTTTATATTTTTTTTAGAAAAAACGAAAAAAAAAGGATTGGACTTTTCCCGACGATGGATCTATTAGATAATTTTCTTGAGGGATTTAAGTCTAATGAAAAAAATAAAATAAAAAAATTTTCTTTTGTTAGAGAGTGTAGCAATTACCCCTTGATTTTTCTTTAAACCATAGTTCTTTTCCAAGGTTTTTGTTTGAACCAGGTGTAATTAGTTTTTTTTAGGAATAGGAGCCATTGTGTTGTGTTTTGAATTGAAGCAATATCTCTTAACTTTGTTATGCCTTGAGAATACTTAGTACTTTGGTTGTGACGCTTAGACTCAATTTTTGACTCTTGTAGAAGTATCTTTAATTGTATGATCTTAACTTTACTTAACTGCTTTGACTAGAGTGTCTATGAAATCAATCCTGAGTGAGTTATGTGCCATGTGTGTGTAAGGATTTGTTATATTCTGTGCATTGCATTTGATGCCTAGAACTTGCTTTGTGCGTTTGCAAAGCGAAATAGTAGTTTTGTTCAATCTTGGAAGTGATATAGGCATTTTTTTGTTGAGATGTATATGTATATTTTACTCACCTAATTGTTATGTATCTTAGTTAACCCCTTTGAGCCTGTAATCCTGTTACCTTGGCAACCACATTACAGGTCTTACCCATTTGTTGGAATTAACCATCTATTAAAACCATTGTAACCTCTCATGATCACTTGATTTATTTATAAACTTTGTAAAAGTTAAAGCGTGGGGTGGTTGGTTTGGCTTTTGAGTGGAACTAATGAAATAAGGAGAAAGGTACACTATTTTGAAAAAGTAAAAGCCACTTGAGTTAAAAAAAATAGCTGGATTGTTGAAAAAAAAAATTTCTTGATAAATGGTGGCTCTTGACGTAAGTGTGCTTAAAGAAGTATGGGGTAATATACATTGATGTGAAGGTGGAGTTTGGTTTGACATAAGTATGTGGTTTGAATGTTAAAGTATATGTATTAAAGTGCTTAGGGAGGTGTAGTCACTCTTATATCTAAATGTATCCTACCCATCCCGTAGCCTACATTATAACCAAATAAAGTCCTAATTGATCCTAGATTGAATGAGCTCGATTAGTAGAGTAGTACACTACGGGAAAGCTTATGGTACATCTTTTGTGGCATATGAATGTTATTTCTGAGAGTGAGTGAATTCTTTCTATCTCGAGTTCCTAAGTGTTCGTAAATTTTATTGTATGGAACTACTCTCTTTTGTTGTGTGAGGGAACTTGATTCATGAAGGAAAGGTAATATCAGTGACCTCTATGTTAGAGTAAGTAGGTGAGTTGTGAATGCGTGGTACTTGTGAGTCAAATCTTGAGGTGAAGATGTTACGCTTTTGTGCTAAGTCTATTTTAAATACTCTTGGTATGATGAGTTAGGAGCATTGTTTAAAAAGGTCTTGTCTGTAAAAAGTGTAGTTTGATTGCTCGAGGACGAGCAATGGTTTAAGTATGGGGTATTGATGATAGGCTATAATTACGTATTTTAGTCGATTATTACACTTTAATTTACTGCACTTTAGTTGAGTTTGCGCTTTAATCGCTAGTGTTTTGCACTAACGGTATGTTTTATGCCTTGTAGGAGTGATTCCGAGCTATATAAATGTTATGGAATGAATTCAAGTGATTTGGAACTTTGAAGTTTGAATAAAAGCCCAAGGAATTAAGTCAGGATCGTATTTGGGGGTCAAATTTGATAATTAAGTACGAACGAAGACTCGAGGAGGCATATTGCGCACTGTCTAGTAAAATAGATATAACTTTTTGTTCAAAACTCCATTTGGGATCCACAATATATAGTTAGAAAGTTAACTCAAAGGCTACAACTTTTAAGTTTTACATTCTTCCAAATTCCAAACGGAACAAGATGAAAACCTACGTTTATATTAGGACCTTGGCAGTCGACTACTGCAGATTCTGAAGGCCACTCTGGCCGCGGTCCTGGCGTAACCGCGGTAGGAAGCGTAAATTTCTGGGACCAAAGTGCAAAATATGGGATTTTAAGCCCTAAACCCTATATTAAACGAAGGAAGCCGGCCAAAAGAAGAGAGACACTACTTTAAGGTTAGACAACACCCTTGGAGGCAAGAACTTGCGAGGAGCAAGGCAGGGAATTCTTCTACGAGTTTTTCATTCCTCTTCTTATTTTTCATTGTTGGTTATGACTTTTAGTATTGTAGTTTTACATACCATTAAGAATAGATAATTTGTTATCTAGAGTTTTGATAGAACCTTTTGTAAGATAAATTCTTATTATGTTTTTATATAATTGAGCCATAGCTTTTCTCTATTTGTTCAACTACGTTTATATTGTGATTGGTTGAAGATAACTCAATTAGTTGTACCTATTTAGTATGAATAACTTGGAAAAGATTGTATATTTAGGTAATTGTTAAACAACACCGCTCCCAAAGTATATGAGGGATCAATAACCGAGGGTTTAAAGGCGGGATTAGGGATAATGAAGCTTGGGGTGCGATATGAAGTGAGCTGTATTAAAAGCCAGCTAGCGTAGCTCGGGAGAGTGCGTCTAGTAAATTGTCGTAATTACTCAGGAGAGATTTACGGTAATAAGAGTGCTTGTGAGCACGTGATTTTTGCCCTAAGCAAATTTATTCCTAAAAATCCAATCAAAATGATTTTTCTTGATTTTACAATTTTTGTTGATATTTCTTGCATTTTTTGTGTTAATTAGTTGCATAATAATTCATATTAAAAAAAAAAAAATGTGCATACGCATTAGAATTTTTAATTTCACAATTTTAGTATTAATTCATTTCGGAACAATTTAAGGAAAATCAAAAAATAACATTTTATTTATTGTTTTAATTGGAAATTGCTACAAACTAGTGATTAAATGGTTTTAGGGTCTAATTAGTTTAATTGTTAGTTTAATTTTTTAATTTTATAAAATTAGAAAATAAATTTGATATAAAAAAATATATAAGTTGAAAAATACAAATAAATAAAATAAATACAAAAAAATACAAAATGAGAAAAGTAAAATACAAAAGAAGAGAAATGGACCGACTGGGCTAAACTATAGACCAAACCAAATAAACCACCCACCCAAGCCCAAATGCCTTGCCCGGTCTATACATCATTACATAAAAAAAAATACAAAAAAAAATATATAAAAAATATATAAGTTGAAAAATACAAAAAAAAAAAATACAAATAAATAAAATAAATACAAAATGAGAAAAGTAAAATACAAAAGAAGAGAAATGGACTGATGGCTAAACTATAGCCCAAACCAAATAAACCACCCGCCCAAGCCCAAATGCCTTGCCCGGTCTGCACATCAATACACAACAAACGACGTCATTTAGCGTCATTTAATCTCGGCCCTCAATCACCTCAAATCCAACGACCATGGCTTGATCTCATAATAAACAAAAACGACACCGTATAGACACTAGTTAATCTGAGCCGTCCAAAACTATTTAATCCAAGGGCCACTAACTAATGTGTAAATTAAATAAAGATATCATATTTCAGAAAAATCTAAAACATTTTTATCCTCTTCGTCTCACCCAAACCCTAGCCGCCCCTATTTCACTGTCAACCCTGCCGGAATCCTACCAGCGGGAAACGTCACCACCACCAACAACCCTCAAATTCACACCAGAGAACCGCCGTGAACTCCTCTTCCCACCCTATATCCGTTTTCCTTCAAATATCACCATAGCCTCTCGAATAACCCATTTTCTTTCGCCGGAACCCTACCGCCGACGAACGTAACTTCACCCAAATTAATCCAAAATAACACCATAGTACTTTTTTGCCTTCCTCTACATGATCCTTAGAGTCTTGAGTCTCAAACCCAATTGGAGCGGCTCGAATATGAGTTTGAAAATTTCCTGGCGAGTCAAAAATCTTTCAAAAAGATGCAGCGAGGTTCTCTTCTCTTTCTTAAAAAAATCTTGGTGCTAAGTAGACGATCAAATGGCTAAAAAAAGCTAAGTTCTTGTCCTTTTCTTTATTTTCTGTTTTTCTTTTGCATGTGTTTGTGTTTATGATTTTTAAATTGATTTCTGTTTTGTTATTAGGGTTACTTAATTCCTGTTTTTTTTTATAAAAAAATATAGTAGTTTAGGTTTAAAAATTTAATACTGTTAGGTCTTTAATTTCTGAGTTTAAATTCTGATTAATATTTGTTAGATAAATAAATTTGATAACAATTCAAGGATAAATTAGGGTTAATTAGATTTTTATTGCTTTTGTTTGTTAATGTTTGATTGATAACTAAGGATTGGTTATAGCTGCAATTAATAGTTAATTAGTTTTGTATGATTTTTGATTAATTTTGATAATTAGGTTTATAGAATTAGATAGTTAAATCTGGCAGTTAAGGGGGTAAGGGTTAACAATAAATGATAAAAGAAAGGAGGGGTATTTTGGGTAAAGGAAAAGGTCTAATGGTAGTTATAACATAACTCTAGGGGTATTTTGGGTATAGAAAAAGGATAATTAGGTAGATTCTGAATTGAAGTGAGGGTAAATAAGGAATTAGACTATATTAGAATGTTCTAGATTGGGGTGTTAGCATAATTCTTAATAAATAAGTGTAGCCAATTGAATTACAAGTTAAAAAATAAGGGTAGAATTGAAATAAAAGAGGGACTAAAATACAATTACTGAAATCTGAATTTCCCTCCAACTTTACATCTATAAATAGGCATTGATATGCCTTGTTTAAGAAGTTTTTGAAATCTGAAAGTTTTCCTCCCAAGCAATCTTCCTTCTTAGATCCAAACTTCAAAATTCATAACCTCAAAAACTCAAAAACATTAGAATCTAGTAGAAAATCCAAAAAAAAAACATCACTGTTTCATTGATCCTCTAGTTAAAATCTGGTTTGCGTATTGGTTGCTAGAAATTTTCAGAAGCTTTTCTAGTCTATATTCAAGCTCGAAGTTGAGTTCAATCGAGTTTGATTGCCTATTTGCTGGTTTAGTTGTTTCTGGATATTCCTGGTTCATTTTTGAAGCTGTTTTTGGATTGTTGATCTGCTGTTGTTGAAGTGTTCTGTCTCAAATTGTAGTTCTGACCTCCTGATCTTCTATTTTGCCATAATTTCAGGTACTTTTTCAGTTTCAATTGATGTTGCAGATCTGAATTCATGTGTATTAATCAATTTGAAGAATAAAAATGTAGATCAATATTATTTTGACAACTATTTGTGTAATAATTTGAATTGTAGTTATATAGCAGTAGCGGTAGTAGAGAATTAGCAATATAAAACACTTTCAAATGTATAATTGGACTGTATAAACCATTACTATTACTCGATTTTATTTGTTTCAGTAGTTGTAAAATGACTTTTATGTTGCAGTGATTGTCTTCAAAAACTGAAATTCTAAATCTTAAATTGGATGTTAATCAGGCTAGTTTGAATTAGTAAATAATTGATTAGCATGTGATTGAGCCTAAGGTATTATCTAATTCGTGTATAATATTGTTTAAGAAGCAGAATTAATAAGCATTCTTAGTGAATTAATCTGTAGTTTCTGTTGCTGTTCATAATTAGCGATACATCAGTAGGTAAATGGATAAAAANTAGTTTCTGTTGCTGTTCATAATTAGCGATACATCAGTAGGTAAATAGATAAAAAATAGTTTAAATATGAAATTGAGATAATAATCACTTCCAGATACAAAAAATGAATAAGTACACATTAATCATCCTTATAATCACTGATTAATTGCATGAAAAGTTAGTATGTCTTCATTTCTATTTTAAATACAAGGGTTAAATGAATTAAACTTCTATTTCTGAGTAAAGAGCCAGATATATTGGGCTCAGCTTGTTATTAACAGGCCCGTCTAGTTTCAGGGATTAGATCCCTTTGTTTTCTGGTACAATCCAGATTGTCTTGCCATTTTGGGCTAGACTTAGTCCCAATACCTATTGTCTTGGGCATTTTGCATTATATACATTTGCAGAGTTTGGGGCCTTTGAGCAAATGCTTATGATTAACTTCCTTCTTGCACGTTTGAAATGTAGTGTTAATAGGTGATTTGTTCAAATAAAAATATAGTTAAAAATCGGAAAATCATATACGGTAATAGACATAAATATAATAATTATTAAGTAATATTGAAATAATTAAGGACATGGAAAATTAATTCATCAATATGAAATGAAGTTTTGAATTAGGTAGCGGGTTCAAGCTAAAAGGTTTTATCCTTTTGTTTGAATCCGGACTTGAATTTGAGATTTGAATTTGTATTCATGGATTAATTAACCTTTAGAGACGAAAAAATAGAAAACTTAGCTACTTTAGTTTGGCCTTTAATAAATAAAAATGAGACGAGCCTCGCCAAATAAAAATACGCAATTGTGGGGCCCTCATTAATTACTTACTAAAATACTTAGTATTAGGAATAGGCCGTTTAGCGAATTTCACGGCTTTCCCAAAAGATATAATACGTTAGCCGCTTTAGGCGCGATTTTTAATAAATCTTACCTTCCTAATACGGATGTGCATTTCATGCAACCCAAATCCAAATCCGAAAACGTCGAATAAGAATGTGTCGAGGATCCGGGTATATTTCATGTGACGTGATCCGAAAATATATTCTTAAACGACGTTCACTTTCTTAAATAAAATAATTGACAGAAGCGGTTATTAATTCTAAAATGGCACAAGTAGGGTAACATGTATAAAGATCAAATTTTAGCCAAATATAACAGTTGAGCGACCGTGCTAGAACCACGGAACTCGGGAATGCCTAACACCTTCTCCCGGGTTAATAGAATTCCTTACCCGGATTTCTGGTTCGCGACTGTTAAATAGATTCAAACCTTTCCTCGATTCGGGATTCAAACTGGGGACTTGGGACACCATAAATCTCCGAAGTGGTGACTCTGAATCTGAAATAAAAACAAATCCCGTTTCGATTGTCCTTAAATTGGAAAAACTCCTTTCTTTATTATATCCCTTCCCGGGGTGCAGTAAAAGCCGATAAAGCTTCGAAAAAAGGAGGTGTGATAGCTCTGGCGACTCTGCTGGGGATAAGAACCCAGAATTTCGGTTCAGGGTTCAAAAATTCGAGCTAAGTTAAATTGTTGTATTTGGCTTTATTTGCTTTTGATACATGTTTTATGCTTTACGTGCTAAATATTTTTACCGCTTTAATATTTGTTGAATTATATATAAATTGTCGTGAATCCCTCCCTCTTTCTGAGTCTTCTACATCATGGAGAAGGGTGCACTTCGTGTAGCTTCTATTCTGTTAGAGTCTTTTTACCAAATTTAGAACGAGGTTTGGATAAATTGCAAAGCCAGGCGAGCTTCTATATCTCCGGTATGCTGCCTCCCCCTCGGCCCGAGTTGTCCGCTCGGGTAAGCCAGGTCTAGATCAATAAACCTAGGCTTTAAACCTAGATGAACAATAAACTCATGCCGGATCCCTAGTAGGACGCTTATTTGCGTTACGTGCATTCTGACTTAGGGGACTCAACACAGGGGTTGGGTCCGTCTAGGACAGGTGACCCGAATTAAAATGACCATCCTGATGCATATTACGTGTTGCTTGCATTTATTTGCTTGGCTCCGCATGATGACCAGTTTGTATACAATGAGTGAAAAAATGTAAAAATAGCAGTGTTAGGACTAAGGGAGGATAACCATTTATTGTGAAAACCCAATGCCCAATTAGTACCAAAATACTGCCGGATTTTTGAAAAAAAAATGAAAAAATGGAAAAAAGAGAAAATATTTGAAAAAATGGAAAGTAATTTGTTGGTCAAAAATAGTTTTGATTTTGGCCAATCGGCCCGAACTATGCTGGTTTGATTCTCACCGCGTGTGACATACGTAGGTAACCCTTGACGGGTCCAACCACCTCTTTTGCGAAAATAGCCAGAAAATGTCAAAATTTTGATTTTGTTATAAATAAGATAGGTGGTGCTATTTTTGTTTAAAACAAGCCGAATGTCCCTCAAAAGGACGCCGAAAGGCCATTTTTGCAAGAATAGCTACTTTGAGTCATTTTAAATAATTTGCGGGCACAGCCTTAAAATCTCCTTCTTGGAAGTGCTGAGGGGCCGTATCTGCAAAAATCAAATTTGGTCATTTAACAAATTTACAAAAAATAGCCACTTTATCAAATAAACCATTACATGGTCGGTTTTTGCTAAAATAGCCACAATTGGTATTAAAACTTTCTCAGTTTTGCGATTGGCCTGTGGTGATGCTGAGTGATGCCCCATGGGCCCCAGGATGAGAAATATTAATGAAATTTTAATCATTGAGTATGTAGTTTCTTAAATGAAATTTTTTGCAAAAATAGCCTTTTTCCTTAATCATTAAATTCCTTCAAATAAAATGTGCAGGATGAATTCAAATGACATCGAAACCTTCTCAGTCCTGAGCGAGATACCCCTTAAGCTCCATTTGTGGCGGAATGATCTCGGAGATGAAAGCAGAAAATCAGTGGTAAAAATTCTGGGTGGCCTTGTGGGACTTATGAATATAAAACCGAGAAAGGATATTGCTGAAGCCTTGATACCGTTTTGGGATCCGATTCGGAATGTCTTCAGATTCTCTGATTGTGAGCTCACACCAACATTGGAAGAAATAGCAGGGTATGCCGGTTTTAACGAAAACATGCAAAACAGATATCCTTTGTCATCGAGACCGGTCACACTCCACCGGTTTTTGGATTTTCTAAGTATCAGTCGGGATGTCCAAGACCCGTGTTTAGAGGATGGGTGTTGTACTCTGCATTTTCTCTATCATCGATATGGCAACCCGAGAGGTTTCGAGGAACCTAACATCGGTCTGACACATGCTGGAAATAAAGACAAATGGGAGGCTCGGCGAGGGTTAGCATTTATGGTGGCCTTCCTAGGAATCGTAATTTGCCCAAGGAAAGATGGAAATATAGATCTCGGGCTAGTAGAAATGGTGGATGTAGCTACGAAAAAACCTACTAGCACGGTGGTCTCCTTGATTGTAGCTGAGATATATCGGGCTTTAACTAAGTGCCGAGAAGGGGAGAAATTCTTCCAAGGGTGTAATCTTCTATTGCAAATGTGGATCCAAGAGCATTTATGCCATCACACGGGATACATGAATTTTGGGTTGACTGGACTTAATTGCATCAATAAGTTTGAAACCCGGGTTACAGGCATCAAGTTTCCCGAAGGTGTTGAGGCTTGGTCATCATGTTTGAGATCTTTAAATTCTGATAAGGTTGAGTGGGCTTATGGGTGGTTTCCCGATACTGAAGTTGTCTACACTTCAACAGAAGTCCCATATATTCTTCTAATGGATATTCGGAGCATACAACCTTATGCACCTTATAAGGTCCTGCGGCAATACATAAAGATGAGGATTTGAGTGAACAGATTATTGAGTTGGGTCCCAAAGCTACTTTTCCGGAAGCAAGAATTAGAAAGATATGGAATGAAAGTCAGTTTCTGCAACCTGACACTATGGTACAAGATCGAGCAAAGGCGAAGTGGACCCCAAGTATTTGATTTGGTTCGGCAAAAGGTTCCAGATTCATGGGAGACCCGCTAAGAGACCCCATGTACAACAATTTACTGATGGAGCCCAAGTCCAATGGGAATGGTTAGCAAAAGAGAAAGAATACCGAGCTAAAATTGGGGTGTTGGAGCAACATATGCGGGACCTTCAATTTGAGAAAAGTGTGCAAATTGCGGCCGATAAAGGGGAGAAAAATAAATTGGCCCAGGAAAATGAAACTCTTAAGGCACAGATTCAACAAATGAAAATTGATGCTAGAAATCGAGAAAGAAGCATGTCCGATGAACGATTGATCAAGGGATTGAAAAAACAAGTCTCGGATTGCCAAGAAGAGTTAGAAAAATCTGAAAGGAACATGGTGAAACTTCGAGCACACTAGGCCAAGAAAACTGAGGAAAGAGCCCAGTATGTTCAACAGATAAAAAGAGACTATGAAGGGACCATTGCCAAACATGAGAAGAAAAGCAAATGCTCGGGAAGAAAAAATAGTTCGGTTAGACAAAACTTTTCAGGCTGAAAGGGATCATTGTTATGAGATGATTGTTGAAATGCAAAAGGAAATAAAATTACTACAAGATCTTCATCTCCAAGATTCTCAAGTATTTAAAGCTCGGACCCGACAAATAAGTCGACTTCTCTAGGAAAAGGGCCAAATTAGGGAAAGAATTCGAGGCATTGCACGTTATGTTGTTAAAGGGTGCCAGTATGGTGAAAAGATGGGTTATGCCACTTCTTCTGCAGCAGTGATGATATTTGTCCGACAAATTATGAATGATTTGGAGCAATTACAAAGGGGTCTTGCGAGCAGTCCTGTGGCGATGCCGAATGATGCCCCGCGGGCCCCAGGGTTTGAAGCTGTGATGTACTCGTAAAAAGAAAAATAGTAATCAAGTTTTGAGTATATTTTGATTTTGAAAATGAAAACAGTAGCTTATTATTGATGTAATCAGTTTTCATTAATGAAAATTTGAAAATTCCCAAAAATGTATTTCTATTTTTCTTGTTTTGATTTTATCTAATTCAGGCATGATTGCGATATATAGGCAATTTTCATAGGACCGATCGTAACTATATAAAAATATGAAAAATACAAGAACAGTGGAAAATAAAAGAAAAGTGAAAAAGAAAAGAAAGAAAAAGAAAGAGAGAGGAAAAGCCGCAACAAA
>MU665887.1:15562-28718 GCA_026770625.1 Nicotiana glauca
ATCATACGAACCTGCTGGAACCTTCAGATCCCGATTCCGAGGTCGTTTACTTTAAATTCAAATCCTAGCTCATTCTTTCAATTTTAAGCTTTCGAAATGAGAATTCTCTTCCCAAATCAACTCTGGCCTTCTTGAAATTTAACTCCGACCACGCGTACAATTCCTAATACCTGAAATGAAGTTGTTCATGGCCTTCGACTGCTGAACAGAGTGCTAGTACTCAAAATGACCGGTCGGGTCGTTACAGCATTGGTTTTCACTTTAACACTTAAAATTAGGCCTGTTCATATATAAATGCGGTAGACGTGTAAAAGAGAGCTAATTAAATTCTGCCACGTGTTTATGTATCTGCCTAAGCTATAATGGGTTAAAAATTATTTACCAATTCCTTATTCGCTCTAAATCATACCCAATACCTTTTTCAGTTGGGAGAAATTTAAAAATAGTCAGATTTACAAGTGGTCATTCAAAAATAGCCACAATTTTAAAAGTAACCGAAATTTAGCCACTTTTCATGTAAAGATAAATTTGAACTAAAACACTGTTCAAAATCCGAAAAAGTACTTCAGTATAATATACTGGAGTTCCAGTATAATATACATGTCCAACATAATATACTGAATTTTTGCGTGTTGGAGTTCCAGCATAATATGCTGGAAGTTCATACACAGATGCATCGATCTTCAGTATATTATGCTAGAATTTTTCGTGCTGCAGCAAAATAATAGCTATTTTTCAATTACTTTGCAAATACTGACTATTTTCGAATGATCAGTCCGAAAACAGGCTAGCCTGTGCTATTTTTACATTACATTTCCCTATCTGGACCTCCACCCAAATCCCTATCTTCCCCACCGTAAAACCCATCAAATTGTCGGGGGATTGTGATGACCCAAAAGGTCATTACCTATTTCCTCACTCGTTCCGTGCTTCCGAGGCCTTGAAAACCTTATTTTTACTTGCCTGGATTTGCGTTCACATTCTGGGCGCGTAGCCGAAAAGCTTTTATGTTGAAATATGTGAATTTTGTGAAACATTGAAGAATTTTGATACTAATATGATTATAGTTGACTCTGGTCAACATTTTTGGTAAACGGACCCGGACCCGAGATTGGATGGTCCCGGAAGGTTCGTAATAAAATATGGGACTCGAGCATGTGTCCGGAGTCAAATTCGGAGGTCTAGAACCCAAAATATGAATTTTTTCGTGAAATTGTTTTTCTGAAATTATTAAGGAAAATGGAAATGAAAATTGATTAAAGGACTATGGTATCGGGCTCGTATTTTGGTATCGATGCCTTGTACAAGTCTTAAATATGTGTTAATCACTTTCTGTGAAGTTTGGTTGAAATTGGACATCATTTGACGTGTTTCAGACGTAAGTATCTAAAGTTTAAAGTTTATGAAGTTATAATGAAAAATGTTGAATTTGGGGCTTAATTTATTGATGTTGATGTTATTTTGGCAATTTGATCACGCGAGCAAATCCGTAGGATGTTTTTGAGGTTGTGTTCATGTTTGGTTTGTAGCCCCGAGGGCTCCGGTGAGTTTTGGATAGGCATCGGATTGCATTTTCTCATTTTTAAAAACCTGGTATTTTCAGTTCTGGTATCTTCGCATTTGCTAAGATTTTCTTGCAAATGCGAGCTTCGCAAAGGCGAATGCACCATCACAAATGCGAATTAAGGGAAAACTGGGCCAGATCGCAAATGCGATCAAATTGTCCGCAAAAGCGAAGGGGACCAGATCACAAATGCGATCAAGACTTCGCAAATGCGAAGTCCGCACCTAGGCCCAGTGTTCACAAATGCGAACTAAAGCCTCGCATTTCCCAGACCTGTTTTGTTCGCAATTGCGAACCATGGTTCATAATTTCCATATCCGCAGTCCAGCAATTTTTATAGTTAGTCGAAATTTCATCACTTTTCACCATTCTTTCAAAACCCAAACACCGTAGGTGATTTTTCAAGAGCAAACTTCATCCCAAATCACTTGTAAGTTGATTTTTACTCGATTCTTTCAATCTTTAACATCATTAAACACGTTTTCCACTTGAAATCAAGGATTTTCATGGGTGAAATTGGGATTTTGGGTAGAACCTAGGTTTTCTATAAATTGGGGAGTTGGACCTCAATTTGAGGTCTGATTTCAAAACAAATTACATATTTGAGTTCGTGGGGAAATGGGTAACCGAGTTTTTTCCCGAACCTCGGGTTTTGACCACGTGGGCCTAGGGGCATTTTTGGAATTTTTGGGAAAAACTTGGGAAAATAATTTTTATGCATTCAAATTGATTCATATAGTGTTTATTAAAGTAATTGAACAATTTGTGATTAGATTCGAGCAAATTGGAGGTGGAACCGTGAGGTAAAGCGATAGTTGAGGATTAAGTAGATTTCAAGGCTTTGAGGTAAGTGTTTAGTTTAACCCTAACTTGAGGGAATAGGAGTTGAGTCTTGTTGATAATTGCTATGTGATCGAGTACGATGTATAGGCATGGTGACGACTATCTATACATTGGTGTCTAGCACGACCGTGAGTCCTTATAATGTGATTATTATGAATTGGTTGTGAACTTCATATCTATTGGAGAATTTCTATATGTTGTGAATAACATGTGAACGGTGATAGGACCATTTGATTCCTAGGAACATTGGCTCAAGTTGTGATACGAATATTGTAAGTATACGAAATAACTTGATTCTTTAGAGTGTTGGCTCAAAATAGTAGAGTGAATTATAAGATAAGTGAAGTAAGAAAAAGAAAGCATTATTGATTATTCCCTTGCCGGGACGTTTGGTTGAACTTGTTGCATTCTTTTCCCTTGCTGGGATTTTTGTCAAATGTTTGCTTATTGTTATGTCCCTTAATTGTGACTGTTGTTTGGGGAAATCAACGATTAAATGATAATGAGGAACATGGTGCGCGCCTCAATAATGATATTAAGGATCGGGTTGCATGCCACAACAATGATATTGAGGATCGGGTTGCACGCCGCAACAGTGATATTTGTGGAGCGGGTTGCTCGCCGCAACAGTTATTGATGCCATGTGTTTGTATCGAGTATTGATTCCTTGTTCATTGTGAGCCTAAGCTGTTCTAGTTTGTTACTTGGGATTACTGTTGATACTGTATCTCCCCTTAGCATGTTTCCCCTCCCATGTTGTTAATTTCCCTGTATTCAATGTTCCGTTGTATATTTATAACCGCACAGGTTTATGTGGTGTCCAGTTTACCCTCATCACTACTTCGCCAGGGTTAAGTTAGACACTTACAAGCACATGGAGTCGGCCGTGCTGATGCTACACTTCTGTGCATTTTTGCACAGGTCCAGATTTGGAGCAGCAACAGCAGTAGTACGGGAGCAGGATTTCATTATCACGAGACTGAGGTAGCCTTGCAGGCGTCCACAGGCCCGACGTCTCTTCTTTATGATTTCTTATTTGACTGTTGCCTCATTGTTTTGAGACAGACAACTGTTATATTTCTTTCAGACCTTTGTATTTAGTTATTCTTAGAAGTTCGTGAGTAATGTGACACCAAATCGTGGGTAGAGGTTATTGTTGATTACTCCGTATTTGTCTCAGACTTATATATTAGACTTCCGCAGTTATTATTACTATTATTATTGATGCTATAAACTGTCAATAGAATGGTTTTTGTTAATGAAAAAGGTATATAAGTTGACTGGCCTAGCTACCACGAGTAGGCGCCATCACGATCCCGATGGCGGGAAATCCGGGTCGTGACAAGTTGGTATCAGAGCAGTAGGTTACATAAGTCTCACAACTCACAGACAAACTTAGTAGAGTCTGAGGGGTAGGTATGGAGACGTCTGTACATGTTCCCCAGAGTCTATTGAGTTAGAAAAAAATCTCTCATTTGTTCTTTCTTGTCGTTCGATTTGGTTTCTCAAATGCTGATTGAATTTCTACTCTGTTCTTTCGTAGATGGCGAGAACACGCGCTTCCTCATCCATCGATCGGCAGTTCGAGCCCCAGGCAGCTCCCGCTAGGGGCAGAGGACGTGGCCACGCTAGGGGCCGAGGTAGGGGCAGGGCCCAACCACCAGCAGCAACACCAGTGGCAGAACCTCAGGTTGACTTTGACGAGGAGGTTCCGGCCCTAGCCTAGGCAGTTTCGGTGGGCCAAGCTCAGGTCTTAGAGGGGTTTATTGCTACCCCAGTTCTTCAGGACACCTTGGTCCGGTTGGTTGGCCTCATGGAGAGTGTTACCTGAGCAGGACTACTTCCTGTAGCACCAGCCACTTCCCAGGCTGGAGGGGGAGCCCAGACTCCTGCTGCGCGTACTCCAAAGTAGGTAGCTCCCCAGACTCAGGTTCCACTAGTTCAGACAGCTGCGGTAGTTCAGCCGGGGGT
Source organism: Nicotiana glauca (assembly GCA_026770625.1). Taxonomy (NCBI): domain Eukaryota; kingdom Viridiplantae; phylum Streptophyta; class Magnoliopsida; order Solanales; family Solanaceae; genus Nicotiana; species Nicotiana glauca. The sequence goes on from MU665887.1 coordinate 19,941, forward strand.
AGTTGCATAGACTGGTGATGGAGCGGCTATGTCCGCAGATACTTTATGGAGGTTGGACAGATTCACCAAGCTCTTCACTGCTTTATTTAGCGGAGCTTCTTCTGAGGACCCCCAGGATTTCCTATATAGCTGCCACAAGGTTCTTCGGAACATGGGCATTGTGGAGTCCAATGGAATTGATTTTGCGGCTTTTTGTATATCTGGATCTGCCAAGAATTGGTGAAGGGATTACTGTTCAGCCAGACCAGCAGGGTCGTCGCCTTTGACTTGGGATCAGTTCTCGGAGTTGTTCCTAGAGAAGTTTCTTCCTGTTACTCAGAGGGATGCTTATCGGAGGCAGTTTGAGCGCCTCCAGCAGGGGTCTATGACGGTCACCCAGTATGAGACCTGGTTTATCGATCTAGCTTGCCATGCCCTCATCATACTCCCCACTGATAGATGGTTTGATCCAGCCTATTCGTCTTCAGATGGCCAGAGAGGCGGGTAGTGACATTACTTTTCAGGAGGCGGCCAATGTGGCCCGGAGGATCGAGATGGTTCTACCACAGGGGGGTGGTTATAGGGCAGACAAGAAGCCTGGTCACTCAAGTCGATTCTGTGGTGCCTCATCTGGAGGCAGGGATTCTTATGATAGGGGCCAGTCTTCCAGGCCTTTTCAGTTAGCCCTCCAGGCTTCACAGGGTGTCTCAGGTGATCGTGGTTTTCGTGGGTAGTATTTTGATCAGCATCCCATCAGTGTACAACCTCTTTAGAGTGTTCGTGGAGGTCATTCGGGCCGTTGGGGCCAGTCTTATCGTACAAGGGATGTTATGAGTGTGGTGAGTATGGTCACATCAGGAGAGCTTGCCCGAGATTGAGGGGTACACAGTGACAACAGTAGGGTCCTCACCTCATGATTCAGGCACCAGTTGACCCACAACCTGCCCAGTCAGCCAGGGGCGGGGGTAGGGATCATAGAGATGGAGGTCGGGACCTCAGAGGTAGAGGCCATACCGCCGGAGGTAGGGGTTAGCCGGTGGCCGATCGTCCTAGAGACATGGTTTAGGGAGGTGGGACTGAGCCCTAGTTTTATGCTTTGCCAGTTAGGCCAGAGGCGGAGGCGTCATATGCTGTTATTACAGATACTATTCTGGTTTGTAATAGAGATGAGTCAGTGCGATTTGACCCTGGGTCTACATATTCATATGTGTCTTCTTATTTTGCAGCCTGCCTGGCTATGTCTAGTTATGTGTTGGACATTCTTGTTTGTGTCTATACCGATAGGTGACTCTATAGTAGTCGATCGGGTGCATCATTATTGTGTGATTGTGTTTGAGGGTCTTGAGACTCGTGTTGATCTACTGCTATTAGATATGGTGGATTTTGACGTTATATTGATGATGGATTGGTTGTCCCCGTATCATGCCATCTTGGATTGCCATGCCAAGACGGCGACCTTGGCCTTGCTAGAATTGCCCCGACTAGAGTGGAGAGGGACTTCAGGTCATGCCACTCGCACGATTATTTTCTATGTTAAGCTCAACGCATGGTCGAGAAGGGGCATTTAGCTTCTCTGGCATATGTTCACGACTCCAGCACAGAAGGTTCTTCTATTGACTCGGTTTTTATTGTTCGAGAGTTCCCCGAGGTCTTCCCTTCAAATTTGCCGGGTATGCTGCCCGACAGGGACATTAATTTCTGTATTGATCTGGTTCCGGGCACGCAGCCCATTTCTATTCTGCCATATCACATGGCCTCGCCAGAGTTAAAAGAGTTAAAGGACCAATTGCGGGATTTACTAGAGAAGGGTTTTATCAGGCCTAGTGTTTCTCCTTGGGGTGCACTGGTGTTATTTGTAAAGAAGAAGGATGGTTCGATGCAGATGTGTATTGATTATCGGAAGTTGAACAAGGTGACGATAAAGAACAAATATCCATTGCCGAGGATTGATGATTTGTTTGACCGGCTTCAGGGACGAAGGGTTTTCTCAAAGATAGACTTGAGATCTAGCTATCATCAGCTGAGGATCAGGGAATCTGATGTCCCTAAGACAGCATTCTGCACTCGGTATGGGCACTACAAGTTTTTAATCATGTCATTTGGGTTGACCAATGCCCCAGCAGCGTTTATGGAGCTGATGAACCGAGTGTTCAGGCCATATCTAAACTTATTCGTAATAGTCTTCATTGATGATATCCTGGTGTACTCCCACAGCCAAGAAGAGTATGAGCATCACCTCAGAGTGGTTCTTCGGACTCTGAAGGATAGTCAAGTATATGCTAAGTTTTTGATGTGCGAGTTCTGGTTGAGTTCAGTTGCATTTTTGGGTCATATTGTATCAGCAGAGGTATTCAGGTGGACCCGAAGAAGATTGAGGCAGTCAAGAATTGGCCTAGACCAGCTTTAGTGATCGATATTTGGAGTTTCTTGGGGTTAGCAGGTTATTACCGTTGGTTCGTAGAGGGATTTTCGTCTATTGCAGCCCCGATGAACAGATTGACCCAGAAGGGTGCCCAGTTCAGGTGGTCAGATGAGTGTGAGGTGAGATTTCAGAAGCTCAAGACAGCTCTGACCATGGCACCAGTGTTGGTTTTGCCTACGGGTTCAGGGCCTTACACAGTCTATTGTGGTGCTTCCCGCATTGGGCTTGGAGTAGTATTGATGCAGGATGGCAAAGTCATTGCCTATGCTTCGAGACAGTTGAAGATCCATGAGAAGAATTATCCGGTTCATGACCTAGAGTTGGCAGCGGTTGTTCATACTTTGATGATTTGGAGGCATTATCTATATTGTGTAATGTGTGAGGTGTACACGAATCACAAGAGCCTTCAGTACCTGTTCAAGTAGAATGAGTTGAATATGAGACAGAGGAGATGGCTGGAGTTGTTGAAAGATTATGATGTTACTATCTTATACCACCCGGGTAAGGCCAATGTGGTGGCTGATGTATTGAGTAGGAAGTCTGCCAGCATAGGTAGTCTTGTTTATATCTCGGTCAGCCAAAGACCGCTTGCTTTAGATATTCAGGCCTTGGCCAATCGATTTGTGAGATTAAATATTTCTGTGTCTAGCAGAGTATTGGCTTGCACGGTCGCTCGTTTTTCTCTATAGGAGCGTATCCGTGATCGGCAATTTGATGATCCCCATTTGTGTCTCCTGAGAGACACGGTGCAGCATGGAGGTGCCACGAAGGTGACCTTAGGTGATGATGGTGTTTTGAGATTGCAGGGGCGAGTTTGTGTGCCCAATGTTAATGGTATTAGAGAGTTGATCTTAGAGGAGGCCCATAGTTCTCGGTATTCTATTCACCCGTGCGCCATGAAGATGTATCAAGACTTGCAGCAGTATTATTGGTTGCATAGGATGAAGAAAGATATTGTTGCATATGTGGCTCGGTGCATGAACTGTCAGCAGGTCAAGTACGAGCATCAGAGGCCTGGTGGTTTGTTTCAGAGGATTGAGCTTCCTGAGTGGAAGTGGGAGAGGATTACCATGGATTTCATTACTGGACTTCCGTTGACTCGGAATAAGTTCGATGCTATTTGGGTCATTGTGGATAGACTGACCAAGTCAGCGCATTTCGTTCCAGTGGCAGTCTCCTATTCATCCAAGAGGTTAGCTGAGATTTATATCAGGGAGATTCTCCGCCTTCATGGTGTGCCGGTATCCATCATTTCGGACGAGGGTACGCAGTTTACCTCGCGCTTTTGGAGAGCGGTTCAACAAGATTTAGGCACCCAGGTCCAGTTGAGCACAACATTCCATCCTCAGATGGACGGTCAGTCCGAGCGGACAATACAGATTTTGGAGGATATGCTCCGAGCTAGCATCATTGATTTAAGAGGATCGTGGGATCAATTTTTACCTTTAGCAGAGTTTGCCTACAACAAAAGCTACCAGTTCAACATCCAGATGGCTCCATATGAGGCGTTGTATGGTAGGCGATGTCGGTCTCCAGTCGGATGGTTTGAGCCAGGAGAGGCTTGATTATTGGGTACAGACTTAGTTCAGGAGGCCTTAGATAAGTTCAAGATCATTCAGGAGAGGCTGCGTTCAGCTCAGTCTGTGTAGAAGAATTATGCAGACCGTAAGTTCCGAGATGTAGATTTTATGGTTGGTAAGCGGGTATTGCTCCGGGTGTCGCCTATGAAGGGCGTGATGAGGTTCGGAAAGAAGGGCAAGCTTAGCCCTAGGCACATTGTTCCGTTTGAGATTCTTGATCGAGTGGGAGAGGTGACTTATAGACTTGCATTGCCACCTAGCTTATCAGCCGTGCATCCAGTTTTTTATGTATCTATGCTTCGGAGGTATCACGGCGATCCTACGCATGTGTTAGACTTCAGCACTGTCTAGTTGGACAAAATTTTATCTTACGAGGAGAAGCCGGTAATATGTATGTGACAAGCTATCCGCTTTATTCTCCAATTTGTACTATATAAACAAAAGAATACCACAATGAAGTGGATATTTATTGATATAAAAATTTATATCATAATAAACTTGGAGTTTATTCATAATTGCACACATCATGGTGTAAACATAAAGTTTATCAATATTGATAATTTATCCAGTTGGCATAATTGGTTTAGCCATGTTAATTCAACTATGATGTGCAAAAATAAAAGAGAATTCACATGGGTAAATATTAAATAACTAGAAAGTTATTTACGAATTCACTTACATTGCTTGTTCTCATTAATTAATAGACCAATTAAAATTGGAATTGAATCCCATGAATGCTGGAAATATCAAAGGTGAATATGGGCTCATTCATCTGCCATGTATACCACATAAGATGCATCTATGAGATGGTTACATGTGCAATTATTATTAACCCGCAACCTGGCCGGTATGTGCGAGGTAACTTGCTCATTAATTTAATTTCGAGCATAATTTCCAGATTTCCTATTTAAGATAGTTTATCTTGATAAGTTGGTTTACTTCACATTTGGTTTAGCAAAATGATTTATTGAGTGCCTCCACTTAATAACTAAGCTATTGCTTATGGGAACAAAGTTATCTATATCAGTTCGATATAGGTTATATACGAAAGTATATTACATTCTCCCCCACAAGTGGTTCATGGTCAGGAACCAAATATTTCCATCTTATTATCATTGATGCGCGGTGTATATTTTGATTAACACCATAACGCATAAAGATGAGTTCTTAAAGTTGAGGAAACAAGTTTGTTTTTCTAACATGAGAGGGAGACATGAAAAATAGTTGAGAAAAATTTACGAGGAATGAATTATCGTTTCTACATCTAGATCCTCAGTAAGATAATATGAACCTGAAGTTCATTAAAGTATGATTCATTTGCAATATATTGCAAAGCATGCCAGACGCATTTGCTGGCGCAAAGAAAGTAATTAAATTCTCATTGCAAATGCTCATATTAAGTCCTAGAAGGACAAAGTCTATGGTATGCTTAAAACGTATAGACAAATCGGTTTCAAATAAAATTCTTGACAAAGAAGATGAGAAAATGATCATAATAAAGGAGGCAAGTGATCTAGAAGATCACATGACATAACACTTCATAAAATCTCATGAGAGATTTAGGTACCTGAATATATGAATGAAAAGATCTCTATGTTATGTCGTTATGAAAAATTATTGGAACCGATATAAAATGTTTGTCGACGACATCTATGATAGCGCTAAGTATAGATGAGGATCTTAAATCTAGAGAAACAATTCAAGTAGAATTGGTTTCATATGAAAGACATGTTGTTTTGGACCTGCAGTTCAAACACTTGAAAGTATAAAGTCAATAGTGTGTGCAATCACTTTTATTTATCTTATATGTCTAGCATGACATGAAAAGTTGATATGCATCTAAAGTCTATTTAAATGGCTTATTTGACTATATTTATATGACAATCCCCAAATGATTTAAATTGCTTGAAGCATATACAATCTTGATCTTGAAATACCACATCCTCAATGCAATTTATGCACAAATGTATCTTGCTATAACTATAAGCATGAAAATGTGATAGCGAGAATACCTCCATAGATATATTGAAGAGCCATTCTACGATATTTATGAAGATATTATATCTCTATCAAGAAAGATGATTTAAAGGCACAATATATTCTTTCAAGTTAATATGGCTGATTTGTTCATCAAATCTCTACCAAAGATCTCTTGAAGATAGTGCAGAAGATTGGAAACCGAAGGTTCAAGGATGTGAATTGATGCTCTCATCAGGGTGAGTTAATGCGCGTTGCACTCTTTTTTCCTTACAAGGTTTTGTCCCACTGGGTTTTCCTTTCAAGGTTTTTAATGAGGCAACCAAAAGGCACATTTCTAAACACGGGTACTCTTTTTTCCTTTCTAGAATTTTTTTCCCACTGAGTTTTATTTTAGTTAAGGTTTTAACAAGGTACATTATCTGTTGAATAGACATTCAAGGGGGAATGTTATAAATAGAGTTCTATTTATGGTGAATGTCTATATTTAGAGAGATTCTAGGGTTTATTACTTGGTGGCTAAGTCACCATCTCCCTATAAATAGAAGATTTTATTCAATTGTAATTCATCCAAAAAATCAACAAGAATTTCCTCTCTCTCTACTTTGCTCTGCAATACTCTTCTTCTATTATTATTTTATAACAAAAAGCATAATATTCTGTTAGTTAGATCGAAAGATAATATTGTATGCAAGTATGGACCAAAAGGTGAACGGAAAGTAAAAGTAAGACCAAATACATAAGCGGACATTTAAACTTGGCATTGGTTTTCACTTTAACACTTAAAATTAGGCACGTTACTATATAAGTGCGGCAGACATGTAAAAGAGAGCTAATTAAATCCTGCCACGTGTTTATGTATCTACCTAAGCTATAATGGGTTAAAAATTATTTATGAATTCCTTATTCGCTCTAAATCATACCCGATACCTTTTTCATTTTGGGGAAATTTCAAAATAGTCAGATTTACAAGTGGTCATTCAAAAATAGCCACAGTTTCAAAAGTAATCGAAATTTAGCCACTTTTCGTGTAAAGATAAATTTGAACTAAAACAATGTTCAAAATCCAGAAAAATACTTCAGTATAATATACTGGAGTTCCAGTATAATATACCGGTCCAACATAATATACTGAATTTTTGCGTGTTGGAGTTCCAGCGCAATATGCTGGAAGTTCATACACAGATGCACCGATCTCCAGTATATTATGCTGGAACTTTCCGTGCCGCAGCAAAATAATAGCTATTTTTCAATTACTTTGCAAATACTGACTATTTTTGAATGATCAGTCCGAAAACTGGCTAGGCTATTCTATTTTTACATTACATTTCCCTATCTGGACCTCCACCCAAATCCCTAGCTTTCCCACCGTAAAACCCATCAATTTGTCGGGAGATTGTGACGACCCAAAGGGTAATCACCTATTTCCTCACTTGTTCCGTACTTCTGAGGCCTTGAAAACCTCATTTTACTTGCCTTGATTTGCGTGCACTGTCCGGGCGTGTAGCCGGAAAACTTTTATGTTGAAATATGTGAATTCTGTAAAAACTTTGAAGAATTGTGATATTAATATGATTATAATTGACTCTGGTCAATATTTCGGTAAAAGGACCCGGACCCGAGATTGGATGGTCCCGGAAGGTTCGTAGAAAAATATAGGACTCGAGCATGTGCCCGGAGTCGAATTCGGAGGTCTAGAACCTGAGATATGAATTTTTTCGTAAAATTGTTTTTCTGAAATTATCAAGGAAAATGGAAATGAAAATTGATTAAAGGACTATGGTATCAGGCTCGTATTTTGGTTTCGACGCCCAGTACAAGTCTTAAATATGTGTTAAGCACTTTCTGTGAAGTTTGGTTGAAATCGGACGTCATTTGACGTGTTTCGGACCTAAGTATCTAAAGTTTGAAATTTGTGAAGTTATAATGAAAAATGATGAATTTGGGACTTGATTCGTTGATGTTGTTGTTATTTGGCGATTTGATTGCGCGGGCAAGTCCGTAGGATGTTTTTGAGGTTGTGTGCATGTTTGGTTTGGAGCCCCGAGGGCTCGGGTGAGTATTGGATAGGCATCGGATTGCATTTTCTCATTTTTAAAAACCTGGTATTTCAGTTCAGGTATCTTCGCCATTTGCGAAGATTTTCTCGCAAATGCGAGCTCCGCAAATGCGAATGCACCATCGCAAATGCGAATAAGGGGAAAACTGGGCCATATCGCAAATGCGATGAAATTGTCCGCAAAAGCGAAGGGGACCAGATCGCAAATGCGATCAAGACTTCGCAAATGCGAAGTCTACACCTAGGCCCAGTGTTCGCAAATACGAACTAAAGCCTCGCATTTCCCAGATCTGTTTTGTTCGCAATTGCGAACCATGGTTCGCAATTGCCATATCCGCAGCCCAGCAATTTTTATACTTAGTCGAAATTTCATCACTTTCCACCATTCTTTCAAAACCCAAACACCATAAGCGATTTTTCAAGAGCAAACTTCATCCCAAATCACTTGTAAGTTGATTTTACTCGATTCTTTCAATCTTTAACATCATTAAACATGTTTTCCACTTGAAATCAAGGATTTTCATGGGTGAAATTGGGATTTTTGGGTAGAACCTAGGTTTTCTATAAATTGGGGAGTTGGACCTCGATTTGAGCTCCAATTTCAAAACAAATTACATATTTGAGTTCGTGGGGGAATGGGTAATCAGGTTTTGGTTCGAACCTCGGGTTTTGACCACGTAGGCCCGGGGGCATTTTTGGAATTTTTGGGAAAAACTTGGGAAAATCATTTTTATACATTCAAATCGATTCATATAGTGTTT